>CAUYQG010178251.1:0-49329 GCA_963574415.1 Tarsius wallacei | reverse complement strand
ACGCCTGGCTAATTTTTTTGATTTATTGTAGAGATGAGGTTTCGCCTGCCCAGGTGGGTCTCGAACCCGCGGGCTCAGGCAATCCACTCACCTCAGCCTCCCAAGGCGCGGGATTACAGGCTGAGCCACCGAGCCCGGCTCTGTGCTTTATTCTTATTGACAAGGTTATCAAAATATATGCGTAAAAGACCTTCAAAAGATACAATTACAATTATACTCAACATTACTCTTCACCTTCCCTCCTTTAAAAAAACACAAAAAGATAAAAGAAAATATTAATATCTTTAGTCACATATCACACTAGCTCTAAAAGTACATCACCTTACACAAAGTTAGGGCTACTGATGAGCATCAAATGAGAGTGACAGGCAAACTGCATACTACATCTCTTGCTCAGAAATGACCCCTCAGCAATCGCGATAATAGTTAAAAAATGACACATGACTAGAATAAAAGACGGAAGTGGATGCCACTGGAAATTTAGAGTCTCTGAGGTCAGGTGATGGCCAAAGCTGAATGTATCTTTTTAAATTTTTTCATGCCATATTCATACTTTGGATTTGATCGCATAGGAGGTCCCGGTTTTTGGATTCTCCTGATCTATGTATTATGATTCCTGTTACTGAAGTCTTTCCCAATATCTTATTAAAGATACATCTCCCCTTTCTTTATCTTAGTCTCTTTTTTGTTGTTGTTGTTCCTTTTGTAAAATGTACTACAACTGTTTCATTGGTCTGTTTGCCTTTCTTTTGATTGTCTCCTCTAGAGTGTAAGTTACCTGAAGGCAGAAGCCACAGCTGTACATTTTTTACCAAGTCAATCCTGCAGTCAGTGTGGTGACAATGAATCACTTTGTCTTGCCAGCAATGATTAGTTAAGAGTGTCACCCTATCAGGAATAATATTATAATTTCTGAACCAGTGAGGAAATATTTTAGTGCATCTGTTGTAAACAGGATTCTATAACTGTAAGCCATTAATAAATGAATGATGGGATGGAGGCTATATTCATGGTTCATATAGCCCTCTCTTACGTCTCCCATCATCCAAAAGGAAAAAAAGAGAAGAAGAAAAAAAAAAAAAACCAAAGGAATCAGCTTGTCTATAAATTCTACAACTTCTAGAGGAATAAAATAGTTAATGGTTCACTTGAAAATGACTACTTTACACTTTTGGAGAGAGGCCTGAAAATTTCTTGGCAATACTTCAACTGATTAATAATTTAGAACAATGATTGACTGGAGAATGGAAGTAGAGTTAATAGCCTCTCATTTTCCTCTTTATTATTTCAGACAAATTGGTAAGTCATGGTAGAGGTGTGGGATGTTTCTGGGTTAACTGGCTAGAGGCTTTGGATTACAAATGAAGGATGATATTTGATCTTAATTTTCTAAGGTGTTGGCCTCAACTCTGATAATGCGACATACCTTGGTGATGGCGTTGCTTCTAATGTTTAGTGCTCCTATAGCATTCCTGGCAAAGCCTATGTGAAATACAACAAATTTTACTGTGACTCAGCTATGTGTGCCACATTGTGTTAGGCACTAGTTATGATAAAACAATGGACTGGACAAAATCCTAACCTTAAGTAGTTAAAAAAAACAAACAAACTGGCAAGAGAGCTATATATGCCTATAAATCATTCTCTCACCAGGTAAAAAGTGTGTCTTAAGAGAAGGATACACACAAATACCATAGGAGCCAGTAGCTTACAGTACTGATGTAAGAGATTTTCCTAATAGGGAATTAGCGATTTAAAACAATGTGAAAAAAATCAAACTAGTACAAATGGTATATGCTGGTAATGGCAATTTGAATTATAAAGTGGTGAAGGAAGGAATGCTGGCATAAGAAGCTGGTTCAGATTTTCTGGGCTACATAAAACTCCAAGTCTGTCTTCAGAAAGATAAGATCCAGATAAGTTGTATCCTAGAAGGATGAAAGTGAGCCTCATCCTAGAAAGTGCAGAAGGGTTTAGCTGGAAATTTTCCTTTGTTCTTGGGAAATGTGGCTTTAACGGGAAACAGTGTTGTGACTGCTGCCAAGGGTTCTGATGTTCTCCTGTCTCTAAGAGAAGTGCCTGAGGCCTTACCAGCTGAATCCCCAAATTCTGAAGAAAGCTTGCTATTTTATCTAAATAAAATAGTTTTGTGTTTGAGTGCCAGATTTGCTTCCACTGTGTGACATTTTGCTAACATAATGAAGATCTAGTTTAAGGACTTACCTTAAAGAACAAAAGTTTATGCATGCTTTCTTTCCCTCCTTCTACAAAGTAACTTATTGAACATTCATACTTTGCTAACCATTTATATATGTTATTGTTAGGAAATGAATCTTGTGCCCCCAGATTCATATGTTGAAGCCCTAACCACCAATGCAATTGTATTTGGAGACAAGGCTTTTAAAGAGGTAATTAAGGTTAAATGAGGTAGTAAGGGTGAGACCTAATCCAATATGGCTGGTGCACCTATAAGAAGAGGAGGAGACACTAGGGATGCAAGCACAAGGAGAAAAGGCCATGTGACAACATAGCAATGAAGAAGGAAGCAACAAGCAAGCCAAGGAGAGGCTTCAGGAGAAACTAGACCTGCTGGCACCATGAACCTGGACTTTCAGCATCAAGAACTCTGAGAAATTTCCATTGTTTAAGTCACCCAATCTGTAGTATTTTATTGTGGTAACCTGAGCTGACTAAGATGGTAATTGACAGATCCCCTTGGATTTGATTCATGAGCCTAAGTCAACGACAAGTTAAATAGAACTCTTAATTTGGGCCCAAACAACTATGAAAATCCTTAAGAAATTGTTCTCCTGTTCTGCCCATGAAGTAATGCCCAGCATAACCATAGTATAAAGCTACTCATTAATGTAGAGCATTTTTTTCACTTGATCATCTACTTGTTTAACAAATATTGATTGAGTACCTACTATGTGCCAGTTACTCACAGATTATTTCAGAAGGATCTGCCAGTCTATAAGAGGAAATAGAACAGGCACATAAAACACAGCTATTTATTTGTGGAAATTGCCATTGGCATGCCACATGTGAAGGGATTCATGGCAACTTGTATGGCAGGGGAGTCTCCATGGAGAAGGTGGCATTGAAGGAGAGCTTTGAGGGATAGATGGGATTTGGTCATACAGGTTTGGACAATGGAGGATGGACAGTTAAAAGAGGAGAAAGAACCATGAGCAAAGGCTTAGAGGTTGAATTCCTGGGGCGTTTACAGGGCTGTGTGAACTTTGAAATGCAAAGGGAATAAAGGAATAAGACTGAGCTATCTCAGGCTTAAAGGATTTCTTTCATAAAGAAGTAATGATATGCCAAGCATTGTCCTATGTACACTATTAGACTGACTCATTCATACTCATAATAACCCTATGAGGTAGGTTCTAATATCATCCCCACTTTATAGATGAAGAAACTGAGGCATAGATGGGTTAAATTACTTGCCAATTACCAGTAAATAGTGAAGTTGGTATTTGAACCTAGACATCCTGCCTCCAAAGTCCTTGTTTATATAAAGGAAGCCTGAAATCTGAACTAAAGGATCAGAGGAAGTACTAGAGGTTGATGGCCTTGCAAGTCGGTCAAGATGCAGAGTTTGAAGATAGTGGACAATTTTGTGTATTTCCTTGAGCGGAGCCCTTGCCTCCCACATCCATGAGGGGGATCTCAGTGCCCTTGACCACCTTCCTGTAAGTTAGTCATGTTTGCAGCCCTTCATGGAGATAAATTGTTGGTACAGGGAAACAAAAGTGTTTTTCAGGCACTCTGCTGCCATGCTTAGCCCAGGATAGGGTTATGAAAGGAGCTTTTCTGCCTCCGCTGCCTTCCGGGGTTACATTCTGAGTGAATCTACTGCCTCAAAATGGAGCTTGTTAGTTGCGTGTCATCCGAGGGTGGCAATTAGTTGCATGTGTTTGGTTGGGTGCCAGCCCCTGGGGTGCCAGGCCTCAGTGCAGGAGCCACTGTTTGTCATGAATTAGTCTTTAAATAAAAGCAAGTTTTTAAAACGGAGCATGCTAATTTGGGTTTTGCTAACCCTTTCTGAAGAAGGCTTGGCCTGTTCGGTGCCAGCTGGCTGAGTTGGCATTCAGCGAGAAACTGGGTCCCTACCAAAAATCGCATTGCTTCCCCCTCCCTCTTTGATAGCAAAATGGCAGCGAGGAGCTAGTTGGCATCGAGAAACAAGGTGAAACAAGGGGCAGGGACAGTGCAGTACTTGGGATGATTAAAGGGAATTGAACTGCCATGGCATCCCCGCTTCTCCTCACCTTAGAAAGGAAAATCTGCCCCTCTCTTTCCCCACTCACGCCACCCACGGCCACCCATTCAGTGACTCTCTACATAAAAGGCTTCCTCATCCAATTGCTTATACACTGCACCTTTTATACTCTTCCAAGTTGTCCTTAAGGGATTATCACTGCAGCTTTTAACTTCCTCTAGAAAGAGCTGAATTAGCGTGAATGGGGCGGAAGAGTCTTCAGTGAGAAAGTGTCCCCCACCCCAAATTGCTCACAAAACCCCTAATCATGATGGAAGAATGCCATCCTGTTTTTGGCGGTGACTAGCTACAAATGCGCTAATTAGCAATTGCTGTACATATAGGCGCTAATCCCAAGGAGTCATGTCGCACACACAACTGGTGGTAATAGGATGCGGTGCCCAAACTGGGCCCTGGCCGCTTTAACATGGTGGCACTTTTTCCGATGAAGAAAGAGCAGTGCCGCTGATAACCATTTTGATGCTTGAAACTCAGCACTTTGCCCAGTAAGTGCTAATTTGAAGACTTGTTTTCTTACACTTTCTAGGTGGATAATTTGATTATGAGAAATGGCAACTATGATACAATCAATAGTTAAAAACAGAAACTCTCCCGTTTATTTATTTATTTCGATTTTGTTTTGCAAACATCTCTTTGTCTCAAAACAGGATTGCTCAGTATTGGGAGAAGAGGCTCGTACATCGGCAAGACAGAAAAGGAATTTTAATAAGCTTTACACTTGTTCTGAAGATTCAGACAAGATGGAAGCTTTTTCTCATACCAATGTATCTGTGTGGTAGATTGCTGAGGAATAAGAGTCGTCCTGGTTACTAATGTGGTGTACATTAAATTTCCTGGAGTGAGTTTTTTTTTAACCTGTTTATTTGATGCTGGAGACTCTGTTCTTCTGAAAGCAGCATATTAAGTTTACTAATAAACTGACAATTCCTAAGAGAGTCGTCCTGCAAGCTTTACTGACAGGACAAGAATTTGTTTCTTTTTTTCTATTTTTTCTCTTTCTTTTTTTTTTCTTTACAAATATTGAGGCAAAATTGAGGATGAAGGACATTTTGCATGCTTAAGTGCTGTAAATAGTTTTAAGGGGCATTTCATTTTTTAAGGCAACACATTTTGCATTTTCTTTAAATGCTCATCTAATATTTTGGGTCTCGTCAGGACAATGTGTTGTTTTTACGAATAAGAGCCGATAATGATCCCATGGAGCCTTTAATTTATGATGTATTTGACAGCATTGTGGTGGATCTGATAGGGGATGCATGTGATTATGTCTGCAAACTGAAAATAAACCAGCTGGTATTTGTTCTGAAAGCGTTCCGAGAACACCCTCCTGTTAATGGCCCATGGCTTGATCCAGCATCTGGTAAACTAATATATTGTCATTTTTACCATGAAAGTCAGCACAAATCATTAATGATTCTGCAGCCATTTGTGTTCTTCTCTTGTCCAGAATATGCCAATTACCATGAAATTATTCCTATTAGTGACATGATTGAATGATAGTAACCTGACTGTAACTTGTTGGCAGAAATTCTCTCATAATGACAATAATGAACTGTACATTTGAGTCCTTGCTGGGCCCTGTTGAACAGGAAGGTTGGATATTATACGTTTCTAACCCCTCACGAACAATACTTCCTAATGACTGTGTGAATTGAAGAAAATGTGCTGTTTTGCAGATTTGTTTCAATGTGGGAACTTATCATTTTTGTGTAATTTGCTGGGGATGGAATCACTGTTAGCCATTACAAATTATGTTCAGGGACCAGTTTGCGATATACACACATTATGGTCAACACCAGTATGTAGTGCATATAGTATCGTGCTCTTATGATAGACAACATCTGAATTTTTTAATGAAATATTCCACACAATTGTTATCAAAGAATGAAACAATACAATCAGTGCCAGGGACGCTAAGAAAAATAGAGTCCAATATTGTCATGGGATTAATAAGGTGATTTGCATTTCTCTTTTTCCTAGTCTTGGTCTGTAAGGCCACATGACCTGCCTAACTGAAAATGCATTATCAGGTAGATCATCCAAGATACCTGAGAGGAGCCAATGAGAAGGCCAGCTACAGCCAGCCTTCTAGGACTTCTTCCTGGGAGTAGGACAGATTAGCTATATTCACCGAAGATCTAGGGAAACAAATTAATGTATTGGTTCACCTTGCATCCTCTGTCTCACTAGTACTTGGGTCATTGTTGTGAAACCAGCTTAGGGCAAGTGTGACCCAAAGCCTCTTGCCTAAGCTTCACTGATTATCCACATTTTCTGTCCTAGGGCTTCCCTTACATGTTGGGGGTGGGACCTGGAGGTGCAAGACAGTCAATAACTCATGGAGTAACTCCTGACGGGTGGAGGAATGGGAGTTGGTGGATAAGTGATCTCTTGTATGCCTTGTTCAAACATTTCTGAAGCACATTATTCCCTTTCTCTCTCTCTCTCTCTCTCTCTCTCTCTCTCTCTCTTTCTCTCTCTCTCTCTCTCTCTCTCTCTCAAACACATACACACACACACACAGACACACATATGAAGCACATAAGTTTTCTCAGAATGTTCCAGCTGGTTGAGCCCTAGTTGCTCAGAGTGGTGATCAACCTGAGAATATACCCTTATATTGTATTTCCCTCTGTAGAGGATGGTGTTGGTGCCCACAAGATCACCTTAGTGGGCTGGCTGGCAGATGCTTAGAGTGTTGGATGCTAAGGTCTCACAACTGAACCCATCTCAGGAGAATTTACCCTCTATTGAGGAGAGACACCTTCCCCAGGAATACCTGAAAGGTCCCCCTGTTCTTGGCCAAGGGCACTCCGTAGCCAGTGACTAATGAAACTGTCAAGGGGAACAACTCTAGTGCTATTCATACTCCAGAACTTCTCCTAGGATCAGGCCAAGGCTGGGCTTCAGCTGAAGCCACATCTTTACTTGGCTTCTTCTCTGGCCCATTCTGCTCCCTAATTTCCTCACGGTTTTCTTCTGAGGGCACTCCCTCAATCAATTTATTGTGTAGGCATACCCATCTCAGGGTCTACTTCTAGGGAATCTGATTTAAGGCACCCTTCTTCCCTGTTTCACTTTCTCTAGTTCCCCAATTTTGTTGTATGGGATTCTTTCCCAAAAAAATTCCCTGCTTATAAGCCTTTGCTTGAGTCAGGCTTCCACAGTGGGTGTGGGAGTCAGGAGGAGAAACCAGGCTAAGACAATAAGTGGTATCAATATGTTTTGGGTACCACTCCATGCTGCTGGTTGGATTAAGTGCACATGGTCCCTACTAAGTACTGTATTGCGGGAACTTAGATTTAGAAAGAATTAGACACCATAAAATTATACTAAATTGAATGATTCAGATAATGAATGTAGAAGTTGAGAGACTTATTATTTGGGGCTAAAGAAGGTATCAAAAACTTCATGGAAAGAAGTGTACTTGAATTAGTGAAGGAGAGAAACATTTGGGAAGGTAGAAAGCAGTGGAGGAAGGAATTTCAGCTTGGAGAGTCAGCATGAAAAGAGGCTCTGAGTAAGTTTGAAAATAATCAGTTCAGGGCACCCTGATATTGCCATCCCTGTGGGATTAAAGGCTTCTTGCTAGAGTGATTGGATAGGTCCAGAATGTGCTTTCATGCATTTGTTCAACAACTGTCTTTTGAATACCTATGATTGCCAGTCACTGGAATTTAATTATTATTGCACATGTTTTATTATGGGACTGTTGAAATTTGGATGAGATTTTTGAAAGACAGAAATAATTCTTAAAATATTATATATTTATTCCAAATAAGTTATTTTTTAAATCTTCATTTCAGTACAATTATTATGTTTTATCATCAAGACTTTTTATACATAATTTATGTCTATTGACAATCATGATCTAATGCAGGGGCCTGCAAACTAAACCCTTGAAGCCAAATCTAGTGACACCACATTCACTTACACATCATCTATGATGTGGTAGACACTGGAAGTGGCAAACAAAACAGAGATTGTCCTGCCTGTCAAAGAATTTAGAATATAGAAAATATACAAGTAAACAGATTGTAAGCACATACAATTATAGGCTTTTTTCCTAAGACTCTGAAGGAAATGAACAGGGTTCAGTGACAGAAAATAGCAAGACTGCTATATCAGACTGAATGAACTTTCAGTTCTCTCTGAGAGAGTAATGTTTAAGCAGCACTCTAAAGAATGGAAAGAAGCCCTGAAGTAGGATAGGAAAAGGAGAAACAACGCAGCCTAAGGGATGATGGTAGGTACAAAAGTCCTGAGGCAAAAAGTACTCAATGTGTTAAAGGCACAAAAAAGGTTAGCGTGACTAGATGGTACTGAGCAAGAAAGGGTGTGCACAAGATAAAGTCAGAAGGTAGGCAGAAGCAGTATTTTTAGAGGGCATTTTATGCTACAGAAAAGACAGGATTTTGACCTGAATGTAATGGAAAACAAAGAACTTTTAGGATGGAGGTGATAGTTTCCAATTTATGTTTTAAAAATATTACTATTCTGTGTGAAAAATAGGTTGGGGAGGGCAAGGATAGAGGTAAGGAGAGCACTAAAAAAGCTACTGCAGTAGTCCATATGAGAAAAGATAGTCAACTGGTCCAAAGTAGAGTCAAGGGATGTGAACTACAATTTACCAGAATGTGATTTAAGACAACAGGGACTTTACTCTTGATTACTGTTACATCCAGGTCTACGTAAGATTTGTGGGGTCCAGGACATACATACAAAAGGAAGTCACATACCATCTGTCTAAATATTTAGAAGTTATAAATCCAGTTAATAATCTGTTGAAATGTTTCTTATACTTCTACTATGACAATATAAGGAAAAATTCCAAAAGCCTAGGTAAAGCTATGGTTTTTATATGACAAGAAATTGGCCAAATATCAAAGACAACTGAATTTGATTATTATTGCACATGTTCTATTATTGACTTGATGATATTTGGATGAGTTTTTAAAAAGATAGAGTAATTCTTAATTATTATATATTTATTCCAAATAAGTTATTTTTTGATCTTCAATTCAGTAAAATTATTATGTTGTTATCATCAAGGTTTTGTTATACATAATTTATGTCTGTTGATAGTTATGATCTAATGCAGGAGTCTACAAACTAAAGCCCTGGGACCAAATCTAGCCATCCCCCATTCATTTACACATCATCTGTGATTTCTTTTGTGCTATAATGGCAGAGATGAGTAGTTGCAACAGCCCAAAATGTTTATTATCTGGTCTTGTACAAAAAGAGTTTGATGACTCCTGATCTAAAGAATTAAAAACTAAGTTAAAAATATATACAATTTGAATATGTTTTCCTCAAGCATATAAATTAATTATAAACATTAAAAAAATTAAAATTGTTTTTTAAATGTTTTTTTAAAAAGTCATACTTCTTGCGTAATATCTAAAATTATCTACTAGGATTAAAAGGCATCAAAGAGGCCAAATAAGCTCAGTTGGGAGAATGTTAGACTGAAGAAGAATTAAAAGGCAAAATGCAGTATTCTGCATTCGTTAGCATATTTTAACTAATAAGAAATTTAAATCAAACATTTAAATGTAGCTGAATTTTTGACATTGTAATTAAATTTTATTAAATATTTTTATGAAAATAGAACAATTTCATACTTACCTGGCAGGGGAGAGACCATCATGAAGGTGGTTTTCCCAGGGTGAGGCTTATCCATTGCACGCTGGATGTGCTGACCCCTGCGATTTCCCCAAATGTGGGAAACTTGACTGCATAATTCTCCCCTGAAAAAAATTTTTACAAAAATTCCAGTTTTGTGTTCAATGTTCATCTAGTTACCAATGTAAATAATTGGTATCAGGTTTCGCATGTTATTTTGCAAACTAAATTTAAAAACACCATGAATTGTTTAGTAATGTAAAATGTGCCTAAGCTACTATGTGCAACAGTTATGAGTTCTGCCCAAATCTGTCATATCTTTGAACTATGAAATGGAACCAGCAGATTCTGATGAAAGAAAATAGATACAGTATTCAGCACTATTGGGAACTGTGATTTCTTTCTGCAAGGATCTGCTACTCTCATGCTGTCTGAGAAGGATTTGACAAATTAATTTCTCTATCTATTGAGTAAGGCTTTCCATTGCTCAATTCTTGTCCCCATTAATTTCTCTATCTATTGAGTAAGGCTTTCCATTGCTCAATTCTTGTCCCCATGTGCATCATGTTGTCTGCAGTGCTGCATTTGCACTACCCACTACCCAAAGCCCACAGCCCTTTCTGAAATATATACTCAGACACCTTTTCTTCAATGACATTGAGAAAGAGCTAGAGAAGCATTTTCCCAGGGCAATTTCATCATTTGGTCCAAGAGTAGGAGTTACTGGTTGTGTCTACAGGAGGCAAGTACCAAATCCTGAGCCACAGAGGCCCTGATGTGTTTTCTAATCACTTTTGGTGATCAGAAAATGCAAACTTCTTTGCAAATAACTTTGAAACATGTTTGTGTTATGGAGGCCCCTCTAAATGTGGGGTTCAGAATATATAAAATAATAGAATAATATTACATAAACACTTGGCTTTTATAAGTTATAAAGAAATTGCAGGACATTTCAGGAAGCTGAAATACTAAAAGTCCCCATTGCAATAAATTAGAAATTAATTATATCAAAACTTACAGTCTGGACATTTAAAAGCTTTTTGATAACTCTTAATTCAAAGAAGCATTCCAAACACAACTTGAAAAGTATCTAGTCTGGGCACAGTGGCTCAAGCCTGTAATCCCAGCACTTTGGGAGGCCTAGGCGAGTGGATATCCTGAGCCCAGGGGTTTGTCACCAGCCTGGGCAACTTGGTGAGACCTCGTCTCTACAATATATCAAAAAATTAGCCAGGTGTGGTAGTGTGCATCTGTGGTTCCGGCTACTTAGAAGGCTGAGGCAGAAGGATGGTCTGAGCCCAACAGGTCGTTGCTGGGGTGGCCGTGAGTGTGCCGTTGCACTCTAACCTGGGCAACAGAATGAGACTGTGACCCAAAGAAAAAAAAGTATCTAACATCATTGATAATGAAAATATAACACATATAAACTTATAGGAGATAGCTAAAGTCTTGCATAGAAGAAAATATATAGCCTTAAATACCTGAATAACAAAATAATGAAATAAAATAAAGGAATTGAGCATCTGACTTAAGAAAAGAACAGCCAAAAGATTGGAGAAATGCAGAAAAATTAAATATATAGTTAAATAAGATATTAAATGTTCTAATTTAAAAACAAATCCATAAATATGAATAAACCCAGATGCTGAATCTGAAAACAATGGAAAACAATGAAATCCACTTACTCAAAAAGGTAGGGAATACAAAAATCACAAAATGGGAAGTGAAAGAGAGGAAGGAACTACGACTAAGGAAGAAACTAAAAGAATGTAAGAAGAACTTTTGCAAAATGTTTTGCAAATAACTTTGAAAATCTTGATGGATGGATCTTTTTGTAGGTAAATAAGTTAACCAAGCTTATTCAAGGAGAAAGAGAAAAACTTTGACAACATTGGAAAAGTCTGAGGAAGTTATCAAAAATCTTAAAAAGCCCCAGGTTTTTATGTTTTCAGATGCAAATTAGTTTGAACTTTCAAGGAACAGATAATGATAATACTATTTAAAATGACAACTGGTAAAATTAATTTTATATCTGCATAATGAAATACTGTGCAGTAATTAGATAGGATGTGGAGTTCTGTGTATGACTATGGAACAGTCTTCAAAGTATATTAAGTGAGAATAAAAATGCAAGATGTGTCTGTTTTATACATTTGAATATGTGCGTGCAAGCCTGTGTATGTGTGTACATATAATATGTATCTCTATAAGAATATAAAAGCAACCGATAACCATCATTGCCTCTGGGAAGGGACTAGACTGCTGGAAGACAGGAGACTGATACTTTAAAATTTATGCCTGTTGGTATTTTTTGAATTGAATACTCTGTACATGTATTAGTCAAAGAATTGTAAAAATAAAATTGGCCACAGACAAATAAAGAAAACAACCCTGCCAATGTTGTTTTTATAAAGGCATCACAACACAGATACCAAAGACTGAGAAAGCACAAAATAGAAAACTCTAAATCAATACCATTTATGAACTCATTACAAAAATTTAAATTAAAAGTTAGTGAACATAATTTAGAAGATTATTAAAAGAGTATTAGCCCTATCAAAAAGGGTGCTTATTCCCTAAGTGCAAAAGTATCCCGAGAGTGGGCAGTATGTAAATATACTTTTAATTACTATCCTGCACTGCTTCTCAAGTGGCAAAGCTGTGTGTGAACTGTCGAGCCATCTATAGCTATATATCTAGTGTATTTTAGCAAATGTAAAATGCTGTCAAATGTAAGACAATCTGATTTCAGAAATGTTAAAATGTAGAAAACTGTTTATCTTCGAATCAATGAAGTACAGTATCCATCCATCCATCCATGCATCCATCCATCTTGGCATCCATCCATACATCTGTCCATGCATGCATCCATCCATGCATCTGTCCATCCATCCATGCATCCATCCATCCATCCATCCGTCCACCCATTGATATACCTATCCATCCATTTTTCCTTCCCTTCCTTCTTCTTTGCATTTATCTATCTTATCTATCATCTAAGTATCTAGATTATATAGCTTATGTCTGCCTAGACTACAAGACATATGCTTAAGTGAAAAAAGTAAGTAGAACAGTGTATATATATTATAGTCTAATCTGTGTAGTTTTAAAAAGAATATTTAAATAGGTTCATAGTATATGTGTGTGCTTTTCCCTTGGAAGAATTTATGAAAAACTGTATACAGGGGTCACATTTGGAAAGAAGGACTAGGGTAGTGGAAGGTAGGGGGTGAGAAAAGGGAGGCTTTTATTTTCCTTTTGTACTTTTTGAATCCTCTAATCTTATTCTACCCTCACCTTGATTTAAAAAAAAACAAAAGAGGTTATCGTGGCAGGGAGATATGGACCGTTTGTTGCTTTGTTGTAGCAGAAAGCATCAGTGCACTGCCCAGGTACCTTTCAATATTTCTGTGAGCCCCTCCCCAGCTTTGGAGTATTTCCCTTCCAATGGCTGCATCTGCAACTGTCTTTGCAAGACCAACTGGAACTGCTAGCTTCACTAGGTCTGCTAAGAGCTGGAAATTCTTGGAGTTTAGGGATCCCCCCAAAGCAGCTCTTGGCCAATGACTGATTGGCGAGGGAGAGTGAAAGTTTAGTTTCCTTGCTTCTGGTGGGAAAACTTCCTTCAGAACATTCTACTGCAAATCACACTCTTACTTGCCTTCATGTCTTTTCTGTTGTGCTTCTTGCAATTTCAGCAATTTCTCTTGAGAGTCCTTCCTTAAGAAATCACTTGTTTATGAATCGAGTTCTCAGTAGCTGATTCTGAGACTTAAGACATTTGTATACACATTGAATTTACAGATTTTAAAAAGAAAATTTTAAATGTCCTATGTATGTATAAATAATATGCCACAGAATCAAATGATACTAAGACAGCAAGAAAATGGGAACTGACTTCCTTCCATTGGGCATTTTTGTGCCTTATGGTCGCTAGAATCTTTTTTGTTTCTTTTTAACCTGACTTCAGCCTTTGTTTTTCTAGTTTCAGTAAAAGTATACTGCCCACCAACTTCAGTACAACCATTCACTTTCCTGCATGTGCTTGAAGACCATGATTCAGCTACTCACAGCTAATGTATTATGTAAGTTCCTAATGACTTCTGGGGCTCATCTTGGTAAAACACAAACCATCAATTCTCAGTAAAAGAAAAAAGAAATTGTTTTCTTGAAGGACAGTCTCAAGATGGAATTACTAATGACTGTAGAGAACTCTGCCTACTTTAAGAGGGACTTGTATTGTGATTCCTCAGTAGCGGCCTCAGTGGGCAGGTGAATTTCCAAAAAGCACTTTGCTCATAGATTGCAGTGGTGCCTCTGAGTCCAGAGTTCATTGTCAAATAAGGTATGTCATTTGGGTCAGCATCTTTGCATTTTTAATCATGTTTGATCTCTCAGTTGCTCATTTTCAACAGGTCGGCTGGTTGTCGGTGTGAAGCAGCAAGGCTATGTTGAATATGTTTAAGATTCTCAGGCAGTTTATTTATTCTGGTAATATTCACAGTATTTATAATCCTCCTGTCTTTATCCTGAATGTGTGCTTGCATTTAGAGCCATAAATTTCTCTGGATTTGAGTGGCTGTTGACAGCATGGTTTTAATTATATCGTACTGTGTTTGTGTGTGTGTGTGTGTGTGTGTATGCACATCCGTATACATGGATATTTACTCTCACATCCACAAACAGGGTAATTTGCAGCATAACACGTATACAGACTTAAAAAAAACCTGTTTCTGTCATCAATAGTGAAGTGTTTTCAGTGTAGTGATGGGTATTAGAGGGAAAATGATATATAAGGTGCTTATTTTGTAGCTGGAGGTTTTAGGCAGGAAACCATCCTGATTGGAGGATACTTTTTCTGTTGTCAGGGCATCTCCCAACAGCCTTTGGGAGTGGTCACCAGTCCACTACAATGGATCTTTTGGCCCATTGTGCCATTGTTTAGAACCAGCTCACTATCTGCAGTATCCAGGGAGCTGACTTGTTAGTGACTACTGATGAGGCGACACCAGTTTTGAGACGAGGCATGTATACAATTGAAGATGATAGAATTGTGAGCATTGCTAACATTCCACTGTGCTTCCTTTTTACATGTGTCTTTAATAAGGTCATTGTCCTTTGCTGATTAGAATTCACTTTGCCTTTTTAGAGGGAGATATAGATTTAGGAAAGTGGGAGTTAACTGGGAATAGGAATGTCTTCATTGACACTGGCCCTCATATTCAGAGGTGACAATTTGTTGATACCTCACAGAAGACCTGAAATCTGTTTTTTAGCTCATCAATTTGTGTTCTGGGTGCCTCAGGTATATTATGTTGCTTTTACATTTTGTTGTAAGTATTAGTTTTCTCTGTCTTGTAAGATTATAAGCTTCTTGAGGGCTGGAACTATGCTTTGTATTTCACCAGTATTTCCAACGCATGTTGCATATTCTAGAAAGGTATCAAGTGCGTTGTTGATACACAGCAGATACTTATTAGTTGGAGTTCTTCCAAGGTATTCATTTAGCTTCTGCTTAGCTTAATCATAGGTTGTAATCATGGTCAGGTGGAAAGTTTTAGTTAATTATTTATGAGTTTATTAAGTAGCTCAGGGAATTGGTATATGGGATTATTAGCAAGGTTTTTTAAATTTTATTTTTTCTGCTTTGAGTTGCTAATTTATAGCAAGGTATTTTGTCAGGTTTGTGTTAGTTGTTTTCATGCCTTTTTTTCTTTAGAAACAGTATTACAATAGATGAAAGGAGTGTTGCTCTGTTTGAAAAAGGGGTGAAAGATAAGGACCCAGCTTAAGCAGTCTCCTATTCATTGCTCCCTCATCTCTCCTATTCCATTTTTCCAAACACCCCCAAACAAAGTGGTCAGTGAATTATCTCCTCAGACCAATAGGGCTCCTCTGATTATGATTTGTAAATCTTTTGTCTAAAGAACATGTCCAGCATTTTTAAAAACAGACTTTATTTTCTATAGCAATTTTAGCTTTATTGAAAAAGTGAACAGAAAGTAGAGAGTTCCCACATAACCCCTCTCCTCTTGCCCACAGTTTGCTCTGTGATTAACATCTTATATTGGTATGGAACATTTGTTATGACTGATAAACCAATATTACTACATTGTTGTGAACTAAAGTCCCTGATTTACCTTAGGACTTAGCTTTCAGTCTTAACAGTTCTGTGTGTTGGACCAATGTGTAATGTCATTAATCTGTCATTATCGTGTCCTACAGAATAGTTTCACTGCCCTGGAAATGCTCCCTGCTCCATGTATTCATTCTATGGCCCAACATTTTTAAAAGTTCATTAATGTTTAAGAGTTTTGTGGTGGTAGGATCAGGTTTGATACTGTAGAAGTGCTGCTCTTTCCCTTCATCACATTTGGAAAAAATTCCAGGTTTATGCTCCTTAAAAGGAGAATCAGGATTGCAGGTTATAATCATGATTCTTTTCTAAGACCTCAGTAGATCACCTGCAGCTTTTGTTATTTTGAAGGAGCTGTAAACTTATCAGTGAGGCTAAATGCCAAAATAAATTTCACTGGAGCAATAACATGCTTAGTTAGAAGATGTTGTGATATATTTGAATTTAATGTGTATTAATATGTGGGCAAAGGTTAATTTAGACTATTTTCATGTCGAAATTCTAGACTTGTTCTTCCTTCACTGATTTGTGAAATATGCGCTCCTTACTTTTGGGGCATGCCTTTGACTTTGGTGCATCGCTAATTATGGACACAATTTTAGAATGACACTGACAATGAATACAAAATATTAATAAACCAACAAGACAAGCAGTTTTCAAGAATCACATTATGTATACTTACTGCCTAACTGACCTTTTCTGCAGTTACTTAAATCTTTTAAAAATCCATTTAATTTCAAAGCCAGAGTATTAGCCTATTTATATGTAAATTGTCTTTAATTCATGCATTGGTTTAAAAGACTAATCCAAAAGATCTTTTACCACAAGTGACCTTTTTGACTCTATACTTCTGGGAAAACTATGAAGTGGTTTCTTGGTGACCTCACATCTACCTGTGGTACAACATATGCCAACTCTGGTCTGTCTAAATCACTCACAATTGTATAGTTTTCAGCCAACACTGAATTATTAACAGTATAATTGTTTTAGTTTCTATCACAATTTGCACAGGTCCATTTACAGGGATGAACTTTGTTTCCCTTCTGGTGTCTTTCTATTTCATCCTCAACCAACAAACCTAATTAAAAGCTTTACTAAGAAATATCTGTTGTTCGAGGGACACAGAGCCAGGTGCTTTAAAAATAGTTACTGTCTCCAAAGAACTTAGATGTCAAAGAAGCTTAAGTTTATATTACTGCCTGCCTTACAAACCTGAGAATCCAGAGACTCTTAGGAAAGCAAGTGGGACAGGTTAATATCAATATTCTTGTTGCAATATATATATTTATTCAACTCTCAGTTTTCTGCCTGTGTTATGTTTACCTTAGGGAATGTCTTCAGCCAGTACTTCACAACAAATTATCCTTCTTCTGGGGATACATATATTTTGAAATTTCTAGTCCTTGTTATTAGTGGGTGAAATGCAAGCAATTTTAATTTTAGCCCATTTGAAACATTTGAAGTAAAATTGAATGTGCTATACATAATATAAATGTATTTGTGTATTTATCCTATCCTCTCTCTCCTGGTATTGATGTCTCTATCAGAATTTTAACCTGAGGTATGTGATAGGAGGCCACAAATGCCCAGAATTATATGCAAATATGTATGTGTATACATGTATTCATATGAAGCATCACCACATTGAACAACTCTATGGATTAGGAATGTTCACTTAGACTCTACTGTGGATGTGAGCACCCCCATTACCCTCTTGAAGGTGCACAGCATAGGGCTCTACACATGTCCATGCATCTCCTCACACTGTGCCCCAACCCCTATCATCCATATCTTTCTTAAATTTTTAAGACAGAGTATATGACCCCCAAATGGTTAAAATTACTAAACATACATTCATATGCATACACACAAACTTATTAAGTATATATATGTTCATATACATATAGTTGATTCTCATTTTTCACAGTAATTATGTCCTATAGAGTCACTACAAACACTGAATTGGCAAATACTGACCCATTGCTCCTAGGGAAAATATGAGGTTAGGTTCTTGTGAGCCTCTGGTGACATTTTATTCTTTTGCTTTTGTTTTCTTTTCTTTCTTTTCTTTTCTTTTCTTTTTTTTTTTAGAGACAGGCTTTTGCTCTGTTGCCAGGGCTGGAGTGCAGTAGCTATTCACAGGTGCGACCATAGTGTACTGAAGCCTTGAACTGAGCTCAAATGATCCTCATGCCTGAGACTCCCAAGGAACTGCAACTATATGTGTGTACCATTGTCTGTTGCTTCACAACATTTTTGTTAATAGGTCAATACATAAACTTGTTTTATCTTGTTGTTATTTAAAGCCACCTCACTTAATATGTGGTTAATTCATTAACACTGAACTCATGGCCAACAGCCTGAACTGTTTAACTCAAGCCTGAACGAAGCTTCTCTAACACTTGTATTTTCTCTGTAAGGCACATTGCTAGTCTTCTTGCTCTTAGGAACACTAGACAGCACTTGGGCACTGCTTGTGGGGGCCATTTTAACAAAAATACAAAAAGATGTGGCACTAAATAGAACCCCAAAAGATACTTGCTACAGCATAAAAGCTGGAACAAGAAGGCTGAGCTTTGCTTTATCCTGCCTCACTTGGGAATGTGTGCATTGGGCAACAAAATTTTCACTGCTCTTTGAATGTCCAAAAATGACCACAGAAGAATTGCAAGTATATATTTTAAGGCTATAAATGAATTTGAGTAAGTAGGCAAGTTCACAAAAAGAATCCATGAATTAAGGTGTCAGCAATACATGTATATATATTCGTTTACTTATTTCATGCAAGTAAGTGATTTCAGGATAAGCAGGCAGATAGGAACACTGCCCTCATGAAGCTTGATTGCAGCCTGGCAGGGAAGAAACATGATAAGCAATTAATTATCCAAATAATTACCTATTGATAACAGTGGCCACTGCTCTACTGGAAGAGTACCAGATGCTATTAGAGCATGTAACAAAGTATCCGATCCAGACTGAAGGTCAAGGAGAGCTTCTCTGAGGAAGTAACATTTGACTGCTCAAAACGATGGATAAATATGCAAGAAATGCCTGGGCACAGTGGCTCATGCCTATAATTCCTGCACTTTGGGAGTCTGAGGCAGGAAGACTGCATAAAGTTGGGAATTTAGGATCAGCTTGGGCAACATAGCAAGACACCTTCTCTACAAAAATAAAAATAAAAAGATTAGCTAGTCATGGTGGCACATGCCTGTAGTCCTAGTCACATGAGAGGCTGGGGCAAGAGGATCATTTGAGCCCAGGAGTTCAAGGCTGCAGTGAGCTAGATTGTGCACTCCAGCCTGGGCAACAGAGCAAATCTCTCTCTTAAAAAAAAAAAAAAAAATGCAGGCTGGGCTCGGTGGCTCAGCCTGTAATCCCAGTACTTTGGGAGGCCGAGGCGAATGGATTGCCTGACTGTGGGTTCGAGACCAGCCTGGGTAACTTGGCGAGACCTCATTTCTACAATAAATAAAAAAATTAGCTGGGTGTAGTAGCACATGCCTGTAATTCTGGCTACTTGGAAGGCTGTGGTGGAAGGATCGCTGGAGCCTCGCAGGTCGATGCTGGGGTGGCCGTGAGCTTGCCACTGCACTCCAGCCTGGGTGATGAAGTGAGACTCCAACTCAAAAAAAAAAAAAAAAATGCAGGAAAACATTTGTGTATATAATAGCTGGAGCAGGGATTTTATTTTCATTTACATTTTCGCATTTCTCTCTCTCTCTCTCTTTTTTTTTTGAGTTAGAGTCTCACTTTGTCACCGAGGCTGGAGTGCAAGTGGCATGCTCACGGCCACTGAAACCTTGACCTGCTGGGCTCAGGTAATCCTTTCATCTCAGTCTTCCAAGTGGCTAGAACTACAGGCGTGTGCCACCATGCCTGGCTAATCTTTCTTGATTTATTGTAGCAACGAAATCTCACCAAGTTGTCCAGGCTGCCCTGCAATACCTGGGCTCAGGCAATCCTCTCACCTCCACCTCCCAAAGTGCTGGGATTACAAGTGTGAGCCGCCACACCTAGCCTTGAAAGCATTTCTCTTTATACCTGCAACCTATATGGGTCATTACTTGGAAGCTCCTACTCCCTATCCCTTCCTTGGGAACTGTGGCTAGAAGATGCTGACAGACAAGGCATGGGTGAGATACAAAGATGAAAAACACATATAACTCTTCATGCTTTTATTCTCTCAGATTTGTCTGAAACAACACCAGCCTTTCCAGATGATAATTATAATTATATATACATTCATTAGACACTTTGTGCCAAATACTGTGATAGTATGTTGCAAGCATTATCTTCAAAAGGTCCCCATGAGGTAGGTTTTATTATTATCCCTTTTTTAGAGATGAAGTAACAGACTCAGGGAGGATTAAATAACTTATTTGAGGACAGTTATTGCTAAATAGCAGAGCTAGAGCTTGAACTATCTTCATTATTAAGCATATTATACTGTATTTCTTTCTTAAATTCTATGATTAACTTAGTAACTTTCAGAATTTTATTTTATGATCTCAAAGTAAGATTATAAAATACAAAGATATTTTTTTCATTCCCATAAGGAATGAAAACTTGTGGATTATGGCCTCTCTACTCCATCTACTCGATTTTATAAATGAGAAAATTTAGGCACTGAGTAGTTAAGGAACTTGCCTAAGTTCAAGTTGTTAGGAAAAGCCATCCCTGGAACTTCAGCCCAGGGCTCTCTTTCTTAAAAGGAGCTATTAAAAAATTATTGCTTTTGGGAGGCTGAGGTGAGTGGATTGCCTGAGCCCGCGGGTTCGAGACCCGCCTGGGCAACTTGGCGAGATCTCATCTCTACAATAAATCAAAAAATCAGCTGGGCATGGTAGCGCGTGCCTGTAGTTCCGGCTACTCGGAAGGTGGAGGCAGAAGGATCGCTGGAGCCTAGCAGGTCGAGGCTGCAGTGGCCGGGAGCAGCCACTGCACTCCAGTCTGGGCAACAGAGTGAGACTCCAACTCAAAAAAAAAAAAAAAAATTATTGCTTTTTTCTGATTTCAATACTAATTCACACTGAATGTAGAAAAACTAGAAAACACATACACAGGAACAACAGAAAAATTTAGACATAGAATTCTCCTTCTGTCTCTGTCTTCATGGATAATCCCATAGTTTGTCGTTAATCATGAAAAGTGCTGTGTGTGTGTGTGTGTGTGTGTGTGTGTGTGTGTGTGTGTCTTCCTGTTTGTTGCATGTGAGTTAGTTTTATTTCTAGCATGAAGCTGTTTGCTCCTGGTAGGAAGGGACCATTTCATTTAATTCTCTGTCTCCTGCAGCACCTGTCTCCTTACTAAGCATATGGTTAATTCTCAGCAAACACTTGTTGCTTTAAATGGAATTGAAATCGCCTTCTGCCCAGCATACTCCTTTTGCAACTCCAGGATGCAGCAACACAACCCCAGAGGCCCAAGTTGGGAAGGGAATCCTGTTTTTATGTCATTCTCACATTTTGTCCCCTGTGCCTGGGGAATTGCTCAATTGCTGTGCTGTTTCCTGGGATAAAACTCAGAGGACACTAGGGTCAGCTTTCAGACACAGCAGAGAGCCAGGCTGCAGCAGTGAATAAACTCTCCGCTAGACTCTGGCTTGTATCAAGAGTGCAGTGAATGTTGGCAAAATGAATCAAGGAGGCACTTCCCGCTGTAGGGGTTTAATGGTACACTATTTGCCTGTGGTGTAGGAAATGGGCTCATGGACCTCCACTGTCCTGCAGATTCCATCACCACAACAGGCCATTCCATCCTTGCATTTTCTGTCATCCCCAAAGATACGTCGCCATATCCAAGGGCTGCTCTCAGTCATAGTTCCCTGACCTACTCCTTCCTAAAATCTCCTTTTGCCCTCTGGATGGTAACTCTGTCTCTGTTTTTTCTTCTTACCTTTACAGCTGTTATTTCTCTGTCCTGTTTTTCAGCTTTCCTTCCTACATTCATCCCTTTGGGTACTTCCTAACATTTTCTCATCAGCCCTATTGCTCTTGATGATATGATTTCCAGACTCTTTATCCAGAATTCCAGCTTCAGTTATCACCTCTGTGTGGAGCATCTCCAAGAGTTCATTCCAATTACATCTTTGACTTCTGTTCAGATTCTCCATCTTCCTAGAAGTACGAGGGAGTATGCGGTCACCTGGTGCTAGTAGAGGCCCTTACCTCCCTGTGTTTCTCTATTTGAGCTGCTATAACAAAATATTAAACCTGGCACCTTAAAAAAACAGAAATTTCTTTCCCACAGTTCTAGAGGCTGGGAAGTCTAGATTTGGAGTCTGGTGAACACCTGCTTTCTGGTTCATAGAAGGTGTCTTCTTATGTGTCCTCACATGGTGGAAGGGGAGAATGCTGGTCTCTTCAGCTCTTTATAAAGGCACTAATCCCATTCCTATGGCCTCCATCCTCATATCCTAGCCACCTCTCTAAGACCTCACCTTTTATTTGTATCAAATTGGGATTAGATTTCAATGTATGAACTTCCGAGGGGACACAAACATTCAGTCCATACGCTTCCCTAGGCCTGAAGGGATGAGGGGAAGAAGCAGTCACCAGAGCCTAGGAGAAGACAGCAGGCCACCTGAGCACAGCATTATTCATAGGATGGACAGAGCCCCTTGCAGGGTGGCATTAATACTGGAATTATGCAGTCTCTCACCAGGGCTTCCCATTGACAGAACACAAATGGAAGCCAGAGAGTACAGGCTCCTATTGACAAAGCTATATAGATAAACCACCCAAAAAGACTTCAGGTGGGGAGTGGATCTGGACAGGCAAGCAGAGGACATCATGACAACTGCCTGTACTGGTGGGCAGTTTGTGACCTGCCAAAGAATCACTGAGTATTAAACCCCTCCGGGGTGACATGTCTCTCTGAAGAAAAATCTATAGTGCTTTTATTCTTTTATAAAATAATGAGGAAAGCACCAAACCTTGGGGTAATTAAGTAACTTGACCATTTGTTACATATCTGGAAGAAAGGGGATTGGGATTAGAACCTAACCTTCTGAGCTCTCTCCAAACACAGCCTCCTGTGGGTTCTGTTAAAGAGCCACATGTGCATAGTCTTCTCTGTTTTCTCAATAGCAAACCTTATGAAAGAGACAAGCATTGATGAAACTTCATCTTAAAACCATTGGTTTTTTTTTAAAAAACAAAACAAGATGAGTCATTAAATAACCAATTAATTGTAAAAGTGATTTATCAGGAAATGCAGGGCTTTTCCTTGAAATTTCATTTCCTCATACTCAGGTATAAACAGAGAATTACACACTGGAAAAATTTTTTTTAAATTATGAAATCCCAAATGTACTGTTACACTAAACTAAGAACTCATTGATCACCATTTAGGAAAACCTTGGCCTTGTTCTTGATCCACATTCAGACAAGCACATTTTGATTTCTTCTCCTTTGAAGGTGTCTGTAGCATATAAAGACCTACTTCTCTGATGTCTGGTCATGTATTATGGACCATGTTAAGCCTCCATTAAATGATAATTGTTCAATATTTAAAAAGCCACATTGGTGATCCTTGGCCCTCTCTCTAATGACTTTTTTTTTTTAAATTTTAAAGATGTGGGGTACAGTTCAGGGTTAGGTATACAAATGTTCATTATGCAGGTACCTCGTTGATGAGGTGTGTCCCCCCTTCCCCAGGCAGATTCCCACTACTGCCAATCCTGCTTCCCCCCTCCCTTCCTGACAGTTTCCTGCTACTGCCAATCCTTTTCTTATAGTATTATAATTGATCAAGGTCCACTTATGAGTGAGAACATGTAATACTTAGTTCTTTGTTTCTGTGAAAGATCACTCAGTATTATAGACACTAAGTCCATCCAGGTTGCTGTGAAGTTCATGATTTTGTTCTTCTTTATGACTGCATAGTATTCCATCATGTATATGTACCATAATCTTTTTTTAAATCTAGTCCTCTTTTGATGGGCAGCATGGTTGGTTCCATGTTCTTGCTACTGTGAACAATCCTGCAATAAACATATGTGTGTGGATATCTTTTTTATAGAGTGATTTGAGTTCTTCTGAGTATATTCCCAGTAGGGGGATTGCGGGGTCATATGGAAGGTTGGTTTTTAGATCTTTTAGGAACTGCCACACTGTTTTCCACAGAGGCTGTACTAGTTTACACTCCCACCAATAGTGTAGAAGTGTTCCCTTTTTGCCACATCCTCTCCAGCATCTGTTGTTTTTTGAGTTACTGATGATAGCCATCCTGACTGGAGTTAAGTGGTGTCTCAGTGTAGTTTTAATTTGTATTTCGTTGATGACTAGTGAGGCTGAGCGATTTTTTCATGTATCTGCTGGCTGCTCGTATGTCTTCTTTTGAGAAGTGTCTATTCATATCTTTTGCCCACTTTGTAATGGGGCTGTTTGTTTTATTCTTTTTAGCACATTTGAGTTCCTTGTAGATTCGAGCTGTTAGGTCTTTGTCAGACATACAGTTGGCAAATATTTTTTCCCAGTCTGTGGGCCATCTCCCTGCTCTCTTGATGGTTTCTTTGGCTTTGCAGAAACTTGTCAGTTTGATGAACTCCCACCTGTCTATCTTATCTCTTATGGCATGGAGGTATTACACTCCCAGACTTTAAACTCTATTATAAAGCTACAATAATCAAAACAGCCTAGTAGTGGTACAGGAACAGGCATATCGACCAATAGAACAGGATAGAGATTCCAGAAGCAAAACCTCAATTTCTCAACCAACTCATCTTTGACAAATGACTGGGGAGAGGAGAACCTATTCGGTAAATGGTGCTGGGAAAACTGGCTGGTCACAGGCAGAAGATTAAAACAAGACCCCTACCTATCACCATATGCAAAAATCAACTCTAAATGAATCAAATACCTAAATGTGAAACCTCAAACTATAAGAACCTTAGAAAATGCAGGAGACACCCTTATAGAAATTGGAACTGGCAACCAATTCCTGATCAAAACCCCAAATGCTCATGTCTAATGACTTGTTGAGGGGCCCTGCTGTGGCTTTAATGTATGTGTCCTCCCCCCACCACCCAAATTCATATGTTGGAACCTAAGATCCAATATGATAGTATTAAGAGGTGAGGTATTTAGGAGGTGATTAAGTCATGAGGGTTCCTCCCTCATGAATGGGATTTGTGCCCTTTTACAAAGGTTCAGGGGAACTAGCTAGGCTCTTTTTTTACCTTTTTCGCTCTTCTGTCTTCCTCCATGTGAGGAAACCATCTTGGAAGCAGAGAAAGAGACTTTGCCAGATCTACCAGCATCTTGATGTTGGACTTCCCAGCCTCCAGAATTGTGAGAAATGAATTTCTGTCGCTTATAATTTACCTAGTTTGGGTATTTTGCTATAGCAGCATCAGTGGACTTGGACAGGCCTACAAGGGGAAAATATGACTGGTGCTTTGGTATTCACTCTGCAGTTTGGTTCTGAATTATTCCTTTTAGTCTTCCTCAAGTGGCCAAGGCAGAAAATAAATGAACTTGTTACTAAAGAGTGTCAGGCATAGCATCAAGTATTGTAACTGGCTTCACTTCATCAAGATAGGGTTAATTTTGCCACTGTGATGGGGTTCCCTTAATGCCTTCCTCTGGTCCCAGCCTCACAGCCATGCTTTTGGATTTCCCTTGGACCAGATCTAGCCCAGGATCTTCCTGTCCTGATTCTCTCGCATCTTTCCTATCTCTGCTCATATGTAACTTTCTCTGAAAGACCTTCCCTAATCATCTAAGCTAAAGAATCACCTTTCTCCCTATCCTTTAAGTAACTCTATGGAATTGTCTGTTTAATTGACTTCATACTGATACAGACTAAAATTATCTTATTGTACATTTATTTGTTTATTAGTCTCTCCTTATCTTCTTCCCTCAATCCTTACATTTTATGAGGGCAGCAACCTGTCTTGCTCACCAATGTCTTCAAACAACTTAGAACACACACCATCAGTTCTCAGTCACTACATTTTGAGTGATGGAACTTTACTGTCCCTGCTATTGAGGGCTGGAACCCTCCCATTCCAGATTCATTCATTTATTAATTCAGTCATTCCAGATTGTAAGTATATATCATAACATCACTTTGTACCTCACAAATATATGCAATTATAATTTGTCAATATTCAATAAAATAAAAAGTGAATAAGTTTTGAACAAAGGTACAAGTGATTTGTTACCTTCACTGTCCTATGTATTTCATCCTTCAGTCCAACAGTACCCTTCTCAGTGATGGAGTCCCTCTGCACAGAATCCTGAGACTTTTCCTTTGACCACATTTTTCAACTTTGGGACTATTATTTTTCAATTGAGTTTTATATTGAGCATTCTCCATTTTAAAAAATGATAATTCCTTTAAAATAGTCTTAAATAATTTTTTAATCCATCTATCCATTGATGGATACTTAGCCTGATTCCATAATGTGGCTATTATGAATAGTGTGCAATAAACATGAGTACCATTACCTCTTTAACATACCAATTTCAACTCCTCTGGACAAGATATATACCCAGAAGTGGAATTGCTGTATCATGTGGTAGTTCTATTTTTAATTTTTTAGGAGCATTCATGCAGTTTTTCCATAATGGCTGTACTAATTTACATTTCCACGAACATTGTACGAGGTATCTCTTTTCTCCATATCCTTACCAACACTTGTCTTTCATCTTTTTGATAACTGCCATTTTAACAGGTGTGAGGTGAAATGGATAAAGAAAATGTGGTACATATACATAGTGGAAAACTATTCAGCCTTGAAAATGAGGAAAATGTTGTTATTTGCAGCAACATAGATTAAACTTAGAGGACATATATATTTAGAATCACATATATAGAATTAAATTTTGTCTATATTCAATAAAATGAAAAAAGTAAATAATTTTTGAACACAGTTATACAAGTGATTACAAGATTAATGATATTGGCATCTATTTTATTAATAGTTATTATTGTTTCTTTCTTATTGTGCCTAATTTATAAATTAAACTTTATCACAACTGAGCGTAATAGGCCAGGCACAGAAAAATAAGTACCACATGTTCTCCCTTATATGTAGAATCTAAAACAATGAAACACATAGAAGGAGAGAATAGAATGACAGTTACCAGAGGCTGGGGGTGGGAGAAATGGGATGATGTTGGTCAAAGAGTTCAATATTTCAGTAAGACAGGAGGAATAAGTGAAAAGTATTTGAGGTGATGGATATGTTAATTAGCTTGGTTCAATTACTCCAGATTGCATACATAGACATAGCATCACATATATACAATTAAAACTTGTCAATATTCAATAAAATGAAAAAAGTAAATAATTCTTGGACAAACTTAAACAAATGTTTTACTAACTTCACTGTCTTCCATCTTCCATATTCTAGCCAAGCAGTACCCTTTTCTATTACTTTATTTGTAGAAGACCTTAAGCTTTTCTAAAATACCTCATAGTATTTTATATTGAGGTATTTTCACAATAGACTTTGCAAAGTAGAGAGAGCTAACAATATCATATCCTTTGAACATGAGGAGATTGGGACCTAGGGAGGTTAAGTGGCTATAAATGTATCTAATTTTTAAGATGAAAAATTGTGAAGAACTGCAGGTTGATGGGACCTGTTTCCAGTGATTTACTGTTTCCCCCCCTTTTTTTTTTTAATATTAACCTCCTTTCTCATCTCTTTTTCCTCAGAACTTGATATGCCATTTGTTCTACATTTTCAGTGATTTTCTTTGGATCTTGAATTTCTTCCTGGATATCCCATTGGTGTGACCGAGGCAGAAACAGTCTTCTAGCTTTTCTGTGTGCCTTGGGGTTCCTAGTATAGTATAGAGGGTTGGCATATGGTAGGCTCACTGGTAATGGAATGACTTAATAAGCCAATAAGTGAGTTCAGCTTCTCTAGGGCTTAAAGCTTGGCAGTCAATAAGAAGACTGTATATATATATATAAAATATATATATATACTTTTTTTTTTTTGAGTCGGAGTCCCACTCTATCGTCCAGACTAGAGTGCATAGAATGGAGTGGCAAGCCCACGGCCTCTCCAGCGTCAACATGCTGGGCTCTGGTGAACCTTCCACCTCAGCCTTCCAAGTAGCCGAAACTACAGGTGCGCGCTACCACGTCCAGCTAAGTTTTGATTTATCGTAGAGACAAGGTCTCGCCAAGTTGCTCAGGCTAGTCTCGAATCCGCGGACTCAGGCAATCCACTTGCCTCGGCCTCCTAAAGTTCTGGGATTACAGGTTGAGCCACCAAGCCTGGCCAAGAAGACTATTTTTAAAAATATGAAACTGATGAGAATAGGCTAACATGCATTCCCCATGAAAACAACTGTTGGCCCTTGGGGGCAGGAAACCTTAGTAATTATCCCAGCTCATTTAGTTTTTACCTGGTTGACCTGGTTTGCCAAACTTACATCTGTACTGAGCTTAGGTTCCTCTCTCTGTAACAATGGCATTCAAACTTTTCTTATTTAAAAGCCAATATATACTTTGTTTATTTCAAATGATTATCTTACTCAGATGTAGTTTTGTAAAAATTGATATAAGCCAAGCTCAGTGGCTCAGCCTGTAATCCTAGCACTTTGGGAGACCAAGGTGAATAGATTGCCTGAGCCCATGGGTTCGAGACCAGCCTGGGCAACTTGGTGAGACCTCATCTCTACAATAGGTTAAAAAAAAAAAATTAGCCAGGCATGGTAGTGCGTGCCCGTAGTTCCAGCTAGTTGGGAGGCTGAGACGGAAGGATTGTCGGAGCCCAGCAGGTCGACACTGGGGTGGCCGTGAGTGTGCCACTGCACTCCAGCCTGGGCTACAGAGTGAGAGTGAGACTCTAACTCAAAAAAAAAAAAAAGACATAAAAGGAGTTACATTGGTTGAAACAATGTCATGGGCTTCGTCTGCATTGACACAGTTTGGAAACCATTGATTTTTAAAGATGAGCATACTAATACAATAGTCCCCCCTTATCTGCTGTTTCACAGTTTTAGGTTACCTCTAGTCAACCTGATCTAAAAATATTAAATAGAAAATTCCAGAAATAAACAATTCATACATTTGAAAATGAGTGCCTGTCTGAGCAGCATGATGAACTCTGAGATGTTCAGCTCCCTCCTGCCCAGTGTGTGAATCCTCCCTTTGTCCAGCATATCCACACTGTCTATGCTACCCACCTATTAGTCAGAAGCCGGCTCAGTGATCAGATCAGCTCGGTGTTGTGGTATCACAGGGCTTGTGTAAAATAAGATTTTACTTAATAATGATTCCAAAGTGCAAGAGTAATGATCCTGCCATTTATTTTATTAATGGTTATTGTTGTTAATCTATTATTGTACCTAATTTATAAATTAAACTTTATCACAAGTGTGTATGTATAGGAAGAAACAGTATATGTATATATAGGATTTAGTACCCTATGCAGTTTCAGGCATCCATTGGAGATCTTGGCACACATCCTCTATGGCTAAGAAAGAACTGTTCTGTCTGCTCTCCCCAGCTTTGATGTCTCTTAAGAATTAAATGAAAGAAGGTATGTGAAGCAATTTCATAAAATGTACTTTGTTCTATCCATGATGATGTTATCATAAAGGTAATTTTACCATTTAAATATCTTCCTTAAGCTCACTCACCAAACATGTAACCCCAAACCCAGACTGAAAATTGTAAATTCTTAAAATGAGTCATATCCAGTAGGAATGTTTTAATTCTATAGAAGAACTGAGTTTAGAAACATTTGGAAAAATACTAATCAAGATTATTGAAGGCAAATTATGGTGCAGCTTTATGAAAGGAGATGATATTAAGCCAGAAATTAGGCTGCCATTGTTTGGCATTAATTAAACTTGTAACAAGTCACAATAATTCAACTGTAGCTTCAGTGTAGGAAACTGTAATCTAGTTCCCAAGTGAGTAAACCATAAGGCAAAGGGTGAATAGTTTAACAAAGGAGAATCAGATGATTATCTTGTAAACTAGAGAAGTGATGATATTGTGGCTTAATTAGATAGCTTGGTAGGAAGCTCAAGTTACAACTGAAGTTTTAAAACAGTGGCTTGGTCATTTGCAGGATGCTAGAACGGTTTAATTTATGAGAAAAAAAGTACCAAATGACTACCTACCTCTAGAGCTGAGACACAGGGAAAACAGAAATGCTGTAATGTCTCATAAATGGTTGCTGGGGGAAAACACCAGGGAAAATGATTTATTATAATGATTATAAAGACTAATGAAATAAACAAAGGGTGTTTCATCAGCAGTCAGGAAGGCTGCGTTGACAGGTATCAGACATCCATATAACCAAGAGAATGAAATCTAGGAAAATGTTTGGGCTTCATTGAATACAGAGGTAGAAATGACACTAATAAATAGATATTCTTGGTTTTGACTTTGGATTAATTGTTGGGTTTTGATGTATCTTTGTTTTGACCATTATGGTACAGATCATAGCTCTTAATTTCTATCTTTTTGCCAGGAATATTTGACTAAAGTTTGACTCTTTTGAAATTCTCTCATTATTTTTCTATGGAACATCATAGGTAGCTTGATATTCTTGTTCTGGTTAGTGACTTTACCTACTCAGATTTTTATTGTATCTCAATAGTGCCCCCCACCCCCAAATACCTTTTATCTGGATGTTTAGTTTCTATCTCAGCAATAACCTGGATGCTTTTGGGTGTCTGATTTTTTAAAAAGTTTTTTGAGGGGATGTCAGATTATTAAACAAGGTCCTGTGTACACGTCATGAGGGCAAAACCATTGCAAGTTTCAACTAACATTTTTTTTTTCTTTTGAAGAGCGCAGCTTCCAGGCCACAAATAGCCTTGGGACAGTCTAGACAAGCTTATTGGTTCAATGTTAGTTTAGAGCAGAAATCTTTGTCAATTGTTATATGCCACCTATGTTTTTCTCCTTTCAACATTGTTAAGAATCTGTCAGGAGTGCCAGTGCTAATCTGCTGTTGCCTGGATTGGGCACTCTTCTGAGTTTCCTGCGGAAGAGAGCCAAAATTGTGTCTGCAGATTTTCAGCTCGATGACACCTTGGCTTAATAAAAATTCTTGAAGAAGAGAATGTGATTTTTTTTTAAAGTTCCAGGCTGGTGAAAATGAACAATTTTGCATAAGAAATAAATCCTTAGCATTAAGATAAATGAGAAGCACTGCTGATGTGAAACTAAGTTTGCTTTGACATAGATAAGGGGGCTAAGTAGGATTCTATGGGAATTCGCACACTAGATCTAAATCTTTTTTAAATTACTGCATCAAGAAATATGCTTTTTTCCCTCCCATAATATGACTATTTAAATTCTTTTCTCTAGCACTTTTTAAACAACCTTCTTCAGTGGTCTAGCTTGCCCTGTAAACTGGAAGTCTGGCAAGGCAATGAGACCTTCCTCTGATCCACATGAGAAATGGGACAGTTTCTGGCATTCTTGCCTACTTTAACACACGGACCACTCAGTTCTGTTTTGAAATTACTCTGACAGATTTTTTTTAACACTTTGGAGGAATTTGTGGAAAGACAGTATTGATATGCAAAGTGTAACCCAAAAAAGCAGACAAAATGATTGTTGAACAGTGAGACAGATAAATATTACATTCAAAGCATTGATGTATTCAGCAACGCGCTTCCAACTTGAAAGATAGATGAAGAGCTAGGCTTTTGACTTAGCCAAAGATGTTGCCATGTTCACTGACAGAAAAGTATATTTTATACAATAGGCTAGCCTTAGGCTAAGAAAGAAGACTGAGTTGGAAAAGGAACACAGATGGGATTCTGGAACTTGGAGTCAGTCTCATTCACTACTTGTGTCTTGGAGGTAAAGGAGTGCTTTGTAGATTCCACACGAAATATTGCTAGATTAGAGTTTACTGAGAGGGAGTTGTTAGGTTGTGAATGGATAAAACAATTATTTGCCTGGATAGTCAAAGTAGGAGAAGGAAAATATGGTCAGGGATGTTAGTTGCAAACAACAGAATGAACTCTGACTACTTTAAATAGAAAAGAAATGTATTAAAGGATATGAGACATTTCAAAGAATTATTGGTAGTCCCAGACAAACAGGCTTGAGGCTAAGCTTCTGGGAACAATGCCCAAAGCCATGCTGCAGAACTAACCTGGTGAGAAAACAGCCATTCACATGCTGTTGGCTGCAGAACCATTTTATGGAAGTGGGCTCATGAGGGAATTATCACCATCCACTCACTGGATGCCAGAATGATTTCCTGACTGTAGCCTTTCCAGATACCAAGGACTGGATTTTATTGCAGTTTCTTCTAACATCTCAAAAGCTGGACACTTCTATTGCCTGAACTGGCAAGATGAATACCCACACATAGTCTGTTTTCTGTCATTGCTCAGTTCTTCGGTGTGGCCTGTGGAGTGGAAGGTAGACCATATGCCTGCACCTTAGCTGCAAAGGAGGCTGAGGATGTGTGTTCTCTTGTGTTTCCTTTGAGAAGGAAGGATTCATGATGTGGAGCAACATCATAATGAGCAGGATTATTCAGAGGATGTTGGGCAGCCATGCGAGGCAAATTTCGTTCTGATCCCTGTCTTGGTACCAAACATTAATAATACTCCTTAATTCCATATTTCAGCTTTCAAGTCATAATAACTTGCTCTGACCCAACGTAATATAACTTTCCCTTAAACAAACAGTCCATCAGTTATTTGATCCAGGAAACCCTCGATACTTCTTCCTATTGGGGTGTTAGAGTCTTACCAGTTACCATGGCACCAAGCAGTAGCAGGAATACTCCAGAGGACTGCCTGCATTCTAGATATTCTCTTCTTGGCCTCCAGTATACCTTGTTTCCCAATTGATAATCAATACTGGCAATACCTGCCAATACAACTCCCACTTTTGTCAGTTTGAACGAGATATGAGATGTCCAAAATGTCCAGTGGATAGTTTCAGCTTCCAATTCAATAGAAACACTGTTGCATCTATTGTTGAAAGCATTTTTCCCTTTAAGATGCGAAGCTCTACATCAGCAGAGCTCAAAGTTGTTGGGAAGGAAAGCAAACATTTGATGGCTAATTCTTTCTGTGTAAATATGAAAGGCTCTGCTCTCACTTCCAGTCTTTGATACCTAGATGCAGGTATTCTTGGTATAGAAAAATAGCACTATAATGAGCACTTAGAAGAATGCCCTGTAGTCTGTAGGATAGTCTTTTAGCTTTTCAGGGTGTGGTCTTACCTGGAACCATAACTGAGTTATTAATAGACCATTCTACTATTGAGGATATGGTACTAGGTTAGCCCATGAAACCTCATGAGCACTAGCTGATTGCTTTACTTTTTAATGTGTATATATATAATGTGTACGTTAAAAAGTAAAGTAATATTATATATATGTGTGTGTGTATATATATATATATATATATATATATATATGGAGAGAGAGAGAGAGAGAGAGAGAGAGCAAGCATCTTTGTCAAGAATGTTTTGTGGAAGACAATTATGGTGAATAAAATATCTAAATTTTCTATCAGAAGCATGCCAGAAAGGAAAATAATTCATATTGAGTTTAAGTGTATTTTCCAATAAAGAAAAATTTTTATCCTCTCTATGATAGATGGGGTTCCTACAAACCATATGCCCCCAGGTGACCAGGTAGTCTATTTCAGAGTATTTTTCAGTGTCTTTGATTTAGGATTGTATGTTGATCAGAGTAGGATAGGGGAGGATACAACCAAGGCTTATTTTTCACTCATACAAATTCCTAGGCAGGTCAAACAACTGTTCGACCATTTTTTCTCTATACAGAGAATGCTGAGCAATTTTGTCTTCTCTGACCTCATTACTTGGTGTGCAGGTCAAGTAGCGGGTGTGGCCAGCGCTGGAGAGCCTCTCACAGCTATAGGTTTTTAGACTGCTTATAACCCACTGGCCAGCACTAGTCACATGACCCCATGTCACCACTAGGGGGCCGGAAAATGTGGGGGAACACACTGGTATTCACTGAGCAGTAAAACTCTCCACTGGAATTTTACTGATGCTTTCGGCAAATTGGACATACGGGAGTAACAGTAATCAGGCCAGAATTGGTGAAGTCCTTATTGGTCACCCTATGCAAACCTCTGTCCTTGACCACCCTAGTCACTAAATAGCTTTTATAAGTGCCCTGATTTAGATCTGAGTTGACAGGGAAAGAGGCAGAGCATCAGGCCTACCAAATTACTCAGTGCCTTCTCCATTGGAGACCTTCTGGTCTACAGTCACATGAGATGGACATTTCAACACCCTGGTAAAAGTTTGAGAGGGCGAATCATTTATTTTTTTCCTTTCCTTTCAATCTTCTTCTTTTTCTTTCTTCTTAATACTTAACGTCCTAATGTCTACCTCATGAGTTCATGAATTAATATGGAACAATACCTCAGATCAGCTCTTCTTCCAGGCAAAGTTGACTACAAGAAATTGTTATTTAAAAGTTCTGATGGGATTTTTCTTCTTCAATGTCTGTTAGTGTTGCTTACCGTGAGTGGGATTATAATATTCAGGGTCCATTTCAGGCTGGTGGTAGCTCATTGTATAGTGTTATCTGTAAAGTAAGCTTTATTTTTTTCCTTCTTCAGTTTTTAGCTATAGAGAATTCTGTATGAGGTCTTGGGTTTTGGTTAGGGAAGGGATGGAAGGAGTAGGCACAATGGTACAATCCCATTTAACTTACATCCCCTCGTTAATGGAAAACTGGATAAAACAACACCCAATTCAGATTGGACAGCTAAGGTCATATGGTCCCCTAGTGTCCTATCATCAAGTATTCTGTCTTTTGTTAAGGCCCAATAAGACAATAGTTTCTTAACAAGAGAGAAGGCCTTGCCAGAAGGCTCTTTCTTACTTCCTTTTAGCCACAGACACTTTGGTCACCGTCTGATTATCCATCATGCGAAGAGAGCAAATTTTATTAATCTGTTTCTCTATTGGTAGACACTTTTAATGTCTGTTTCTTTATATACACAATAGATTCTCTGGGATATATAACTAGAATTGGAGGTCACCAGTCTTTCCGTGCAGCAGTCTGGTTAGAATCTCACCTTCACCACTTACCAGGGACATGGTCATAGACAAATTAACAAAATCTCTGAACCTCGATTTCCTCATTGAAGAAGATGAAGAATAAAAGTTCTTGCCTCATAGAACTGATATAAGGATAAAATAATGATTAAATGTGGGAAAAGACCTTAGGCTTGTTGATAGAAACCCTCAGTACATGGTCATCTTTGCAGTGTCTTCATCATCCAATCTGTTCTTACAAATTGTAGTGAGAAGGCAAATATACTCACTCTTCTTTTAGACAATTTACAGATTAACTTGCCTTTTAATTGAAATACTATTTACTTAATATAAAAATATTTCCATTATCCTTATTTTATGTTAAAAATGTCAATTATTTATCTATTTAAGCTAATGGTAGAATTTCTCTATGTTAGCATTTGTAAGCTTAACTCAAGATGTAAGTATTGCAAGGCAGATGGGTCAGTGATGAATTACATTTGGGAAATACTGGGGTAAATAAATAAAGTTTATATAATTTAGAATTAGGATAAGCATGAAAAATATCCAAAAGGATTTTGAGAATGCCATATCTCCAAAAGTATTTGGGCCATGGAACATCTTCATAAGGGACCCTTGTCTTCTGAAAAATACTGCATTACACTGTGACCTCTTTGAGAACAAGGATCTTGTCTTAGTTACCCCTGTGTTCCTACTACCTAGCCCAGTACCTGGCATATAATAACATTTATTGACTTCATCAAAATGTTGTGGGGAGACGATCTCATTTCTACTCTAATTCCTATTAGCATCTTGATATTGTTGGAAGTCCATGATTGCTGGAGTCAGACTTGGCCTTGGATTCCTCATCTACCATTTGAAATGGTTCCTGTGTTAAATGGCTAGCTTCTGGGTTTATTTGAGAAAATAGAATTCTAAGAGATAAAAAAAACTATTAATGTGTTACAGGAGAAAATTATTAGAGTATGATATTCATGATCGTCACTATTTCTTTGGCTTCTATACAGGAAGAAATTGTGCTCCCCGAGTAAATGCCCAGGTCCTCCCCAAATTAAAGACAACAGTTATAAAACTAAAGAACTTGAGAGACTGTGTTAAAGTATAAATCAAGATTTGAGAGATAGAGTGACTAGGACAGGCTGCCCAGATTGGGTATCAGAGAGTTTGGGTAAGAGCCAGGAGGGAGAGTGTTCTGAGCCAGCTGCCAGCCACGTGAAAAATATTCAGAAGGGCAACAAATGAGGAGAGAGTAATTTTATAATTTTTTTATGCATGAAAAATGAATCTCTCCCTGTCCTTTTATAATTTTTAATGTTTCCAAGTAAAAATGTGAAAAACTTTCTGGATCCCTGATTGTGTTCCTCACTGTGTGACAGGGTATCATGACTGAATCACATGAATTCCCAAGAATTTTTAGTGAAAACATATTTGATTCACATTTTTTTGACTTTTCCCTCGATTTTCCCCAATATTCTTACTCCCCAACCAAAATTGGTAGATGCCAAATAATTTTGGATGAAATTTGTCTTTCTGTTTTAAGCACTGATACTTTTATTTGAAAGGGAACTTGGTCCATATTTTGAATATTTATGAGTCTGTGTCAAATTACCTTTTGAGATGGTGATCAGTCTCCTGGTGTCTAAACTCCCCAAACTTCTTTTTGCTAATATAACAGAAAAACAGTTGAGGTTTCCTCATAGTTTTCAAGGTAATATAATTCTAGGAGGTATAGCTTTTAGTGACTGCTCCTTACTTGATGAGAGGTCACTGGTACTGGTTTTGACAGCATGTTTTGAAGCCTTCTTGTCTCAGTTCCCTGGGAACTGTCATCCCACTGCCAGTCTTTTGTCTTTGAGCTTCAAATCTTGCAGTTCCTCTTTTTGCCTTATGTCCGCTCGTCTAACCAGGTGAGAGAAGAGACATTAACTTCTGCTTTGCGGAGACCAGTGCCACTGAGGCAAATATCTGATGACTTGCCTACCCCATGAATGACAAATGCTTCCATCTGATGATCTTGGCTTCAATGTTAAATTGACAATGCAGTATGTTACCTCTGTTTGTACTTGCTTTGGTTTCAGGTTAAGATATGACTATAATCTCATCCTATTTTTTTTTCTTGATCAATATTCCTTTACTTTTTACTTTTTATAAAAATCATGTAGAATAAGTCAAAATACGCATTTGTTGTTCCCAAAGAACGAAGTTTAATACCCTGAGATTTAGAAATAGAGACAAAGTTACAGAAGGGTTAAGATGAAACTTTTTTCATATTCTTTCTTGGATTTGCATTGTCACTGCTTAACAGCAATGAAAGTTAAATGAGCTTTTACCCTGCGGTCCACTGTTCCATTGTTAATAAGGCCCATCCACCTACCCACCCACCCATCCACCTACAACAGAGGAAATTGTGTTTCATGATGAAATTGACCCTCTGGGCTCTGTTTCTGAAAGGCAACTTGGGAGTTTTCTGCATCCTTGACTGGGCTGTTATAAAACCATTTTGGCAGATGCAATTACAGTGTGTCTACTGTATGTGTATATGTGTGCATTTTTCTACCCAGATAGGACATTTTTACTCCGAGGAATTGATAGCATGCCCCATCAACTCCAAGCCCCTCAGGAATGGTGGGAGTGACAGGTGAGGGAGCACAGCATAATGGAAAGTGTACGGGGCTGAATGTCAGGAGATGGGCTTTCCAATCCCCCTTGTACCACTAATTTGCTATGTGACCTTGAGCAACTTAGTTAACCTCTCTAGGGCTCAGTTCTTTCACCTGTAAAATGGAGTTAATGATACCTGCCTTTCTTAACTCAGAGGGCGATACAGAAAATAAAATGAGATCATGGATGTATGGGCAGTTTAAAATGGATAAACCCAGCTTTTTACAGATAAACATCAGGGTGCCTGACAGAAGGGATATCTTTATCTGAAGTAAAATGCAGTGTTAGCAGGAGTAGCTAATATGAAACAGTCTTCTAGTTCATTTCAAATTAAAATGCTACCCTGGAGAAGAGAGCTAGCAGACTTGTAATATGAGAATCTTGATTTGTTTATATGCTGAGCATTGCGTAGATATCATTTTCACTGATGTAACAGTTACTCAATCACACTCTAATTTTGTACTAGCGCATACATTATTAAAGAACACAGCTTATCACCTGCCATGTTGGTGGGTAAGTGCATGCATGGGCTTTGGAATTATTCAGACCTGGGTTTGAATTCTGGTTTTGTTTCTTGTTAGCAGTGTATCCCGGAACAAGTTATTTGCTCACTCTAATTCTTAGTTTTGTCATCTACCAAAATAGTACCTACCTCCACAGGGTAGAGATAACATGTTGAATTGCTTCACACATTGCGCACTACCTAATAAATTAGTAGATAACAGTAGCTATGGGGTGGAGGTGGTTGAGTGTTTTTTCTTTGTGCTTTTTTGAATTTCCAAATGGCTTACAGTCATATTTAAAGACAATTACTATTTAAAATAAATACAATCACAATCAAGAAGAATTACGATCATGAATTGTCACAGTGATCCCATTATGACAATGATTCCTAACATTATTCTTGGGCCATATAAATTATACATTTACACAAGCTGTCTTGTATGTAAGCCAACAAGCCTGTAGAGCCAGTACTACTCATATTCCCATTTTACAGATCTGGAGGCTGAGGGTCACAAAGGCATATGCACAGTTACACAGATCACGAAGTGGTAGATCTCAGATGTATCAGAGAGGACTGCATTCAGTTATGAACAAAAACCCAATTAGACTGCTGTAGTAGTATAGTGGCCAGGGTTTCCCAGAGAAACAGAACTAATAGCATATATATATATTTCATATATATTAATGATATATATGATATATATATCAGAGAAACAGAACCAATAGTGGAGAGAAAGAGTGAGAGAGAGGGACAGGTTTATTTTAAGGAATTGACTCACATAGTTGTGGAGGCTGGCAAGTCCAAAATCTGCAGGGAATGTCAGCTGATTGGATATGCAAGGAAGAGTTGATATTACACCTCAAAAAAAAAAAAGCAGCCTGCTGGCAAAATTTCCTTTTCCTTAGGAAGGCCAGTATTTTTTCTTAAAGCCTTCAACTGATTAGATGAGACCCACTCACACTGTGGAAGGAATTGGCTTTACTTGAAGTCAACTGACTTCATGGTTAATTTAATCTAAAGAAAATGCTTCTATAGCCACATCCAGACATATATGAACAGCTATCTAGATACCATGGCCCAACCAAGTTGGCACATAATATTATCCATCACAAATTGCTAGACCAAGGAGGGGTTTATTTTTCCCAAGATGCTTCAACAAGTTCCGAGTGTCACCAGGACCCTGCTCCTTCTATGTTTTGCTACTTCTGTCCTCATGATTACAAACTTGGCTGCTCCATCCCTGGGTATCCCAGGTATATCACAGGCAGGAGAAAAAGGGAAGAACAATGGGCAAAAGGTAAAAGCTAACGTACGGCTTATGTTATCCGTCTTCCCTTTTCAACAGACGTTCTAGGAAGCGCCACCAAAACTTATTGACCACTTAATATCTTTTTGATCACTTCTGGATGCAAGAAAGGTCAGAAAGCTGAATATTCTGATCTAGACTACTCTGTAAGAAGCAAAAGAAAAAAATCAGGGTGAGAAGGGGTGGCTACTTGGGTAGGCAAGTGGTGGACCCTGTACACCAGGTATTTTGATGCCACATGATTCACTTCTTGCACCATACCAAATTACTCACCATACATACATGGAGGTGTCTGCCCTTTGTATTAATCCCCGGGTTCTCTTTGGATATGTGACTCCAAGGTCAACATTACCTTAGATTTGATAGAAGCCAGTAGAAAGGGAAGGATAAATTTGGTGGAAAATGCCTTTTCTTTTCTGTCTCCTCATAGCCCAAGTAGAGAAACTTCTTTTTTTCTTTTTATGTTGATGGAAGCAGCAAAAAAGGAAAATAAGGATGAGGCATGAGGGGAGAGGGCAGGCATTAATACGTGTTTGTATAGTTGATAAATTATATGGGTCAAATGATTTTTCAAAACCTGTTTGAACTATTTAATGTGTTCCAGCTACAGGGCATGATACAGTCTATCTCACCATCAGTGTCATGGTTCAAGTGTTTAAAGCCCAAAGAGAGACATCTGTAGCATTGGGCTTCTGTGGTGCCTAGGAATGAAAAAGAAGATAATAATAATTGGAAGAAAATTGTATCAGAGAGTATTAGAACATCTGTGTTAATAATTGTTTGATTTTGTTCTCTTTTTTACAAAATCAGATATTCCAAACGTTTCTTTTATATTTACAAGTAAATATTTCAATAGTCATTTAGTGAAAAATCATTTGGAATTAAAAATAGAAACCATGTGTCACATTATTGAAATGTGACCAGAGCAGTGTTTATTTTTGAATTTTGTTCAAAGAGAACAAAGCAAAGAAAGACATACATTTTAATCTGTTGTTCTCTCTCAGACATGCATGTGCTCATACACACATTCACTCATACATCTGTAACACCAGATTCTGTCTCTATGTTATCTTGTATTCATTTCATATTCCTTTTTCAATATCACTGTGAAACTACTTTGTTGTATAATTTCCATGTAGCTCTTTTGGCATTTTTGCAATTCTAATTCTTGTCATTTATTGCATTACAAAAGAATAGACGGAAAGTGGATTTGCATGCAAGACATTTTAAATTTTAATGTCAGGGGTCATTAGTCTTTTTTTTTTTTTTTCTGGTTACATCTAGGAGTTGGGCTTTTATATACCAGGAATAATTTACAAGAAAGCTATTAAAAGGAGGGTTTCAGAATTACTTTTCACAGTCACAAAACCTAAAGGCTAAATGAGAAAGAAACTAAAATAAAGATCATTTCCATATATTTGAATGTTGTTGTGTTGGTTGTATCACTCAAGTCTGTTGGGGACAGTGGGGACGCCCACATTCACTTAAGTTCGCTTTACTTTCAGTCACAGCAACTGCCACGCACATTCCCTCCCCAGGGTGGAATGAATCTCTCTTGCAGTAACTTGAGAATACTGCCAAATGCAACATTTGGAATTCTCCTCAAAACTTCAGGTTGTCATGTCTTCTGTATGACTATCTTATTTTTCTCCTCTACTTTAGATTAATATTAGTGTCTTTCATTAATATTAATGGGACTTACAGATTCCCATCAAAGTTAGTTTAGAGCCCAAACATGCTGACCGGCAATCACACTTCATGTTCCTATTCCACCCACTTGCCCTAGGTGAATTAGTTCCCACTCTGTTCTCTCCTCAGACCTCCAATAGTTTCTCCTTGCTTCCTGTTTTATTGAGAAATGCTCAACTCAGTCAGAAGGATACCTCCACATGCTCTCACTAGACTGTCTACTACTAGACCATATGCTCTGTGAACTGTTTTATACCTACCCACAGCCTTTATGGTATCCTGGACTCCAGCATTTGCCTACTAAAAGTCACGGCTTCTGCAGTCACCTGTTTTCTCCTGCATCATCTGGGCTCTTCTTCCTACTAGATACTTCTAGCAGCATATAAAGATGCTGTAATAACTCTAAACTTAAGAGATGAAAGAAAAAGAGGGAAAGAAGGAAGGGAGGGAGGGAGGGAAAGGGAGGGAAAGGGAGATGAGCGCAGGAGAAAAGAAAGGGGAAAGAAGAAAAGGAAGGAAGGAAGAAAAGAAAGAGAAAATTCCTTCCAGCTGCCACACATTTCTTTGCACCCAATTTAAAACAAAGAATACTAGAAGAATGGCCCAGACACATTCTCTCTGTTAGGCTTTCTTCCCACTATTCTCAGAACTCTTTTGTCTGAGTCATCTGTGGCCCCTTCCTTGCCAAATCCATTATTCTACTCTCTGTTCTATTCTTACTTGGTCCATCAGCAATACATGACACAGTTGATCACTTTCTCTCACTTCCTTCTTGAAATACTTTTTTTAAAGTTGGCTTTAAAAAAGTTAACATATTCTTTTGGTCTCCCTCTTACCATCCTAGCTTTTTCAGTGTTCCTTGCTGGTGCCTCTTTCTGACCCATCAACCTACAATGGCTCAGGGCTCCATCCTTAGAGCTTGTCTCTTTATATGCTCTCCTCACTTCCTAAATGATCTTAGCCACTCTCATGGATAAATACTGATATTTCCCAAATCTCTTTCTCCCCCTCAGACCTCTTCTCTGAACTCTAGACTTTGAGTATATATTCTATGCCTACTCATCTCCTATTGGATATCAAAAAGGTGTATCAAATACAAATGCTACCCCCCTGGTCCAAGCCGCCAACATCTTTGCTCTAGACTTTTGCCTAAGTGTTTCCCATTTCTATCCTTGCCACCTTATGTTCAACGCAACAGCCAGAATTGTCCTCCTAAACCTAAGTCAATTCCTATTATTATTCTACTCAAAACCGTAAGGTATTCTTGTCTCAAATAGAAGCCAAAGTTCTATGAGGACTATTGGTCTTGTCCCACCTGTCTCCCTGATGGCATAGGCTATCAATGTCCTCTTTGTGTCCTCTGCTCCAGCTGCACTGGCCTTTTATTGTTACTCAAAAGTGCGTACAACTCCCACCTCAGCATCTTATGTTTCCCTTCCAAGAACAAGCTTGCCCTGAACATCGTCATTGCTTGCTTTATGTTTTCCTTTAGGCCTCTGCTCAGATGCCACACTTTAAGAAAGGGCTACTCTTTCTTTTATAAATCAGAATTCCTCTTCCTAATCGCCTACTCTTTATTCTCCTTAGCTATTTTTTATAAGCACATAAGATATTGTTGACTTGTTTATTTTCTGACTCTCCTCTGGAATGTAAGATCCAAGAGGGTAGGCATTTTGTTTTGGTCTCTGCTCTATGACTAGTTCATAAAATAGTGACTTACAAGTGGTAGGCACTCAATAAACATTGATTGGATAAATGAAAAATGGAATGAGAAATATACATCTAAATATCTAAGCAATAGCTCTTGGAATTAGCCCAGAATCAAATATTGGTGACCATGAATTCTTATTTTGTTTTCTGAATCCTCACACCCATGATTTTGGCATTTTATCTTTTTGGTGTTGCTTCTCCTAAAAAGGTAACCTTTTTGGTTTTATGATCCTTACATCAGGAACACAAGGCATCAGCAAACAATATTAGTCAAGGATCACAGTAGCTGAACTTGTCAATGTTAAATCTTACCTCTGTCTTCCTGTATCAGTAAGGGGCCCAGAGAATACAGATGTCACCCACAAACTGGGTAATTTGACTAGAGTTTAACAACAATATCATTTTCAAATCACAAGGCAGAGTGTAGTACCCTGAGGCAAGTAGCAGCCTTTTCTGATGCTACTCAAGGCCTGAAGCGTAAAGCAGGGGAGGGAAGGGGCAATGAGAGGAAAGGTTATTAGAACGGAGAGAGAGCTATGGAAGAGGCTATCTGGCAAAGGCCATCTGGGAGACCAGCAGCCTTGGATGGAGGGACACAACCCGCCTGTGATAAACCCTGTTGGGGGAGGGTCTGAGGGATTAAATAGCCCCACTTCGTTTTTCTCCCTTTTTCTGATCTCTGGTTGGGGCTTCCTATTGGCTTAACCCAACTGGAAGCCAGAAAGCAATAGATCCCTGGGCTGTACTTCATATAAGCCAGCCTCTGAGGCAGGCCACAGGATAGGAGAGGGTGGAAGGTAGATCCAGAGGGTCGGTGGCAGGCATCCCACAGAATATCCATGTGTTATCTACCAAACTACAGACTAGTCTTCCACTTCCATGCTAGTGCTTTCCCATTCATGGCAACAAAAAGAAAGCCATCAAAATGTTCATGTTCATCCGCTGTTTAAGACAAACATTCATCAGCTTTCTGTTGTGCTTAGAATTAAATCCAAACCTATTCTAGTGGTGTAGAAGACCTGTGAGGGTCTGGCTGGCTCCTACTCACTTCTGTTTATACTACATACCCTCACCTGGCTCAGTGAACCTCTCACAGTGGCTGTCACTTTCTGGAATGAGCTAAGCTTATTGTCCTCACTGGCTCTGTGTGCACTCATATCCCCCTGCCTGGAATGCCCTGTCCACAACCTTTACAGGCTTAACTCCTCACTTAAACACTATCACCTCAGGAGGCTCTCCCCGTCCTCCTTGTCTAAAGGAAGTCTCCCGCTGATTCTCTATCAGAGGATATTTGCTTCACAGCGTTCATCAAAAACCATAGATGATCCCTTTTTTTTCTCTCTCTTCTTTTGCTTTGTTTAGTCTGACTGTAAACAAAGCAATGTAAGTTTCTTCCTGACATGGGCGTTCTCTGTCGTGTTCACTCTCTGATCCTCAGAGTCTAGAACATTTCTGGCCCAGATACTCACTCAGCAAATATTTGGTGATTGAGTACACAAACATTCTTTTCAATAAAAACATCTTACTATTTATGCAATAATGAGGAAAAAAGCTTACCTTTAAGATTTCTTTAATATATTTGATTTTCTATCTCTCTAGTATTTGGTAGATCTCAAGTATATTAATAAGTTACTTTATTGATACTTGAATTGAATATACTTACTAACAACAGAGGTGATTTCCTATAGCTCTGGCAGATTTGTGTGTGTGTGTGTGTGTGTGTGTGTGTGGTTGATCCATTATGTCTTCAACAAAAATTAGCTTAAAAATAAATAATACTGTCTCCCCAGTCTGTAGTTTCACAGCACAGCACAGCTAATTATAGCGGACTTTCTGGGTGACTTACTGGAAGTTGGCATTGTGTAGTGACAAGGTTTGAGCTTTAGAGCCAGAAAGACTTGGCCAAACTCCAGTTAAGTCAATAACTGGCTGGGTAAGACTATGACAAGTTACTCAGCCTTTCTGAGCTTCAGTTTTCTCATCTGTAAAAATAAGGATAATGTGATCTAAATTCTATAGTTGTTATAGGATTACAGGTGACAACACAGATTTTCTCTTTTCTCTGTGTCCGTCACTTTCCCTTCACTACAAAACATGCTCAAATTCTCCTTCTTTTCTCTAGACTGCTGCTTCATCAATACCCTCTTCCCAGTCTGTGTTTTATTAGTCTTTGGGTCTCATGTCCATATTCTGAACATTGGGAATCTTGCTAGAAGACTTTCCTGTCCATGGTTTCCTTTATAAAGCTGTATTCGTTCTCTGGTGGAAGCAGCCTGGAGCTCAGTTGTGCCCATGACGAATTGCAGACCCATCAGGCTTTTCAGTTGCCATCATATTTGCCAGACAAATGTAGACAGCATGTTATGCAGCAAAGCACTTTGTTAGTACTTTGAGCCTCCAAGGGACAATTCGAGTTGGGGGGAAAAAAAGCCACTGAAACCTTGTACAATACTTACCTCATTACACAAGGAAAACCAAATAAGTTTATCTGACAAAAAGGTATTGGTATGCTTTTGATTAAAGAAGCCCAAGCCACAGGGCACTCTCTCTACAGAGACAAGATGTGTTGACATTTTGTCTTTTGTTTATTTGTTTTCAGTTAAGTTTAACTAATATGATTTGAGTGCATTCTCTGTGTCAGGTACTTTCTTTATTCTTTTAGATGATTTTAGAACTATGAAGATTACAAAGTAAAAATATTTAGAGCAGGCTGCTCTTAGTAAGTTTTGGCTGACGAATAGAATGCTTTGCTGACAGTTTGAAAATGTATTGGTGCTATATGTTTAATCTGGAAATATTCAGTTTCTAATGCATGAAATATTTGTCTGGAACTTGTTTCCTTAAATGAGTTCTTCAAATCAGTTTCATTTAAACCTATATACTTAACACTTCTGATAGGTACTAAATAAAATAAAGATACAGTCCCTGCCCTCTGGGACTTTATAGTCTGTTGGCTTAGTAGTCCATAACTTATTTAACGAATGTCCCTATATTTCTAAATATAAATCTCTCAGGCCCTTCTTTCACATTATTTGAAACTTTAAATAAACTGAAGTTGAAGATAATTAGTTAAAACTTTGCTTTATTTTTGTTACCTATAAACCCATATATTTATCTAAGTCCCTCTGAGAAATACTGATCTAATCAGTGATGAGACACCACATCTCTGTACAACGTGTCATTTATCACTAAGCTTCACATATTTGGTAGGGATTAGATGTTGCAAATTAGTTGTTTCATAAGACCAATGCAGATCAGAGAGTTGTCATCTTAAACTTCTTAAATGAGCAAACATTTAACACTGAGATATTTTCCATAAAATGCAGATTTTGGGCTTCTCTTAAAACATTGCAAGATTTGGGCCAGGCGCAGTGGCTCACGCCTTTAATCCTAGCACTGTGGGAGGCCAAGGTGGGAGAATCACTTGAACCCAGGAGTTCAAGACCAGCCTAGGCAACATAGTGAGACCTCATCTCTACAAAAAGTATAAAAATTAGCTGGAATGGTGGCGTGTGCCTGTAGCCTCAGCTACTTAGGAGACTGAGTTGTGGGGATCACTTGAGCTCAGGAGGTTGAGGTTGCAGTGAGCCGAGATTGTACCATTGCACTCCACCGTGGGCAACAGAGTGAGACACTGATTCAAAAAACAAAACCAAAATAAACAAACCTACCAACAACAACAAAATGGTAGCTGTGGGCTTGCCTTCTCACATGGCAGCAATGGGATGGGCTTGACTGACTGCTGTCCCCTTCAAGGAGGACATGTCCTCTTCAGTTGCCATATCCTTCATCACTCATTCAGTGAATGCATGTGCCTGAAAATTGGCTTGCATCATGCAAATAAATAATCTTCCTGACTCCTGGAAAACATTTGAGTTTGAGAGCCCTGGTAGAATCCAGAGAGAGGGGATTGAAGGATTTTCAGAATATAGAGTAGATGGACCTTGAGATATTGGTAGGATTTATGTAGTTGAAGAAATGCTGAGAAAAGGTCATTCCAGGCAGGAGAATAACGTTGATGCAGAATCCCACCAGGTTTTTTTCTAATAATATTTAAATTGCTTAAGGATGCAGATGATTTGCTTTTTCTTATAAATGAAAATAGATTTAGGGGGAAGACACATGCTCCCTTGCAGCCTCCTCGCAATCTCATTTACTTTTTTGAGAAGTAGGAAAAAGAGGAGAAGTTATAGTTAGTAATAGCTAGGAATTAGGCTATAATTAAGGTTCCAGCAATGGGAGACTGCCAGATTTATGAATTCATCAATTAAAATTGTGTGTGTGTATGTGTGTGTGTGTCTTTTTGTTTGTGAAGGGATAAATGCTCAGAACAACTGTTCACTGCAGCAAAGATTTAGATTTGCCACAGAAAATAAGACTGACAAAAAATACCATTGTGTGTCTCCCAAAAGACAGTAAAAACTTCTCTTCATAGTAATTGAGCCGTAGTTTACAAATGTGGTGGACATATAAAAAGTGTAAGAGATGGTTTAACCAACATACCTTTAGGGGCAGGTCTTTTGTCACCAAAGATACTCAATATCCTGCATTTTTGAAATCACCCTCTGATCATTGATGGGATTACCCTTGTGAACATCATGTTTAAGACAATGTCTTTGAAAAGCTACCTTTAGGATAAAATTGCATTTATGAGTAGTAACATCTTTGTATTTGAGGCTTATTTTTATTTTTCAGTTTAACTAGTCTTTACCTATTAGACAAAGGACTGAGGAAGAGTCCAGAATGGGTATGATTATTTTGTTTTGGTACTGTTGGAGAATATCAAATGAAGAAGTTTTATTTTTTTGGCAAGACCAGATCTCTTGTATAGTTTGATGGTTCCTTGGTCTTCGGAAGGCTCACAATAAGGATTTATTTTGTTAAATTGAAAACAGATCTCCTTCCAAAGGAAAGGCCCTTTTATTGATCCTGACCTTTTCCTTTAGCTGGAAAAGGCTTGTTGAGTTGCCTTTTAAACAACCAGAAATCACTGTGGGTTTTTTTTTTCTTTTCTTCTTGTAATCTTTTATTTATCCTGTTCAGAGGCCTTATATGCTTAAAAATAAATTTCCTATGGAAATTATAAAACAGCCCTACTCAGTGAAGAAGAATTAGGGATATAGAGCACTCTTAACAAATCAAATGTGTGATTTGTCAGGGTGGCAGTTGAATACCTAATTGTCCCTGGCTTTACCCTCTTCAATTTGCCTTTCTTCTGTTGTTTCCATCTGTATCTTGTGAGTTCCCACAAGAGGTACTTCACAGTTTATTTCATCTAGTATTGCCCTGAGAAAACTTTAAGCACTGAATTGGGATTATATTAGCTGGAAGAATCAAGAAATTAATTTCCTTCAAGGGAAGAATGGCATGTCTGGCCAAACAGTGTATTGCTTAATGTAATAGAACTCCCAAATGAAGTTGGTGAGCTGATCGTTCCCTTACCTGGGGGGATGTGAGATGATTGAATTCCAAATTTCTGTATAAATTAACATCCAAGTGAGTGGGACTGCTCCCCGCTTTGCCAGCCATTTCTCTCCCTTTCTTTGATTGTTCTGGACATGAGTGTTTCTGTCACCCGCCAGAGGGCCACACATCTTCAACCAGCTCTGTTAGAGGATAAAAGAATTAATGGATCGGAACTTAATCCATAACTCCCTAACTCCACAGCTTTATTTTTTTTAATAGTTCATAAACTTCTTATTTTCTTTTAGCCTAGATTTCCTTTGTGGTGAAGGAAAGGTTGGATCTGCCTCATAAAAATGCTTTGAAGGACAATGATGGGTTGTGTGAATGCCTGTAACTCACCTTCCTATAATATTCAAGAACTGTCCCAGAGTTTGTGTCCGAATTTGTTCTAATATAAAGAACCCTGGGGTCAACAACACAACCACTTCCAGATGGATTAAGTTTTGTATTCTTAAATACTTAGGAAGCCAATGAATATTGCTTCTCTTAGAGCTGTCAAAACTAATATTACTGGGAGCATGACAGATGCCTAACGGGATACATGGAGATCTCTATTTTGAAATTTCTAAAGTGACATAGTACGGTTTGTATTTCCTCAGAATAACTAAATTAAGTGTCTGTCTTTCAGAATTAAACTCTCTGTGGGCTCTGTTTTGCCACCTTTGCCCTCCTCTGGGTGATAGAATTGGGAGAAAAATCAGTAATTGATTTCTCAGAAAGTTAAGTTTTAAGAAACATATTTTATTTATTTATTTTATTTTTTATTTTTTTTTGAGTTGGCGTCTCACTCCGTTGCCCAGACTGGAGTGCAGTGGCCGCTCCCGGCCACCGCAGCCTCGACCTGCTGGGCTCCGGCGATCCTTCCGCCTCAGCCTTCCGAGTAGCCGGAATTACAGGCGCGCGCTACCACGCCCGGCTAATTTTTTTGATTTATT
>CAUYQG010178250.1:0-15896 GCA_963574415.1 Tarsius wallacei | reverse complement strand
TAAGAAAAAACAAGTAATTATAAAAACATAATGCACAAGTATGATTATAGAAGCATTGTTCACAAAAGCAAGAACCTGGAACCAACCATGCTGTCCATCAATAGAGGACTGGATTTTTAAAATGTGGTGCATATACACGATGGAATACTACGCAGCCATAAAAAAGAAAAAAATCATGAATTTCGCAGCAACCTGGATGGAACTAGAGTCTATAATACTGAGTGACCTCTCACAGAAACAAAGATCTGAGTATCACATTTCTCACTCATATAGTGGACCTTGAACATCTATCGTAATACTATAAGAAAAGGATTGACAGTGGTGGGAAACTATGGGGGGAGGGGGGAGGGGAAGGGAGGTGGGATTAATGGTAGTCAATATCTGTCTGGGGATGGGGAGACACCCCTTATCAGCAAGGGTGCCTGAACGAAACATATTTGTATACCTAACCCTTAACTGTACCCCACAATATCAAAATAAAAAATATTGATTAAAAAAAACTCATTGTGATATAATACTGAGCTTACAAAAAAAAATGTGAGTGATTCATGCATAATTATATCCCAATATTCCAAACCTTGAATAAGCCAAGTTTCCATTAAAAAGAAACTGGATTAAAAACATATTAATGAAAAAACACTCTACAGTTCACTGATATGTGTAGTATTAATATAATAAAATGTCATTCAGCAATGAAAATGAATAAATTTGTGATACATGCAAAAGTGGATGAATCACAAAAACATTATTCTAAATTAAAGACAAGAGACATAAACAGCTGTATTTATATAATGTTCTATAGAAAAAATTCAGTGACAAAAATTAGAACAGTTATTGACTTTCTGGAATTAGACATGAGAAAATTTTCTGGAATGATGGATATGTTCCCTATCATAGCAGGAATGTGTATGAACTTAAGTGTATGTGTCAACCCACTTCAAATGGTAGCACTTAAGATTTGTGCAATTTCACTATATTATGTCAAGAAGAAATTATGTCAATAAAATGTATTAAATTAATTAATATAACATTCATCTTAAATAGACATCTATTAAACAAAAAATAAACAACTATAAATCATAAACATTAAAATTATAGTCAATGAAATAATAAACTGCATAGTTGGCATGAATGTTGAAGTGAACATAGTAGAGAAGAGAATTGGTGAACTGGAAGGTGACTACAGAAATCTTGAACAGCACAGAAATAAAGTAGATAAAATATTTTAAGAATAAGTGATAAGATGTGAAGAATAAATCAAAATTTTAACTTTAATCTCTGATGGTCATAAATTAGAAAACTTAGACAAAAGCACAGATAAAATGCTTAAAATAATTGTTGAGAATGTCCTATTATTGAAAAAAGATGCCGTGATCAAACTGAATGCATACAGTGAGCAATAAACATTATATATTAAAGAAGAAAAAAGAAGTTAAGAAAGGCAAAAAACAGGCCGGGCACAGGGTCTCAACCTGTAATCTTAGCACTTTGAGAGACTGGGGAGAGAGGATTTCCTGAGCCTGGGGGCTCCAAGCCTGGCCAACATGGTGAGACCTAATCTCTACAATAAATCACAAAAACTAGCTGGGTGTGGTGGTGTGCATCTGTGGTTCCAGCTACTTGAAAGACTGAGGTGGAAGGATCATGTAACCCCAGCAGGTCTAGATTGCAGTATCCATGAGCGTACTATTAGACTCCAGCCTGGGCAACAAAGAATGAGATTCCAACTCAAAAAAGAAAGAAAGAAAGAAAGAAAAACAAAACAAAACTAAAGGGAGAAAAAAGAAGGAAAGAAAGAAGAAAGGAAAGAATAAATCTGCATTCTTGTATATTGAAATATCCACAATAATAAACTTCATTTGAAAAAAAAGCCTTAACATTACCATAAGAGGGACAAAATTAGACCAAGAATTTTCTCTTCAGCAGTAATAGATGCCAAAAGACAATGAAATTTTATCTTCTAACCCTTACTGGGAAACAAGGGTTTACCTAGAATTCTCCACATTCTAAATTTGAGAGTTAGAGTGATATTAAAATATTTTAAGCATACAATGACTAAGAGAATCACCACTCACACTTTCTCAAAAATTTTAAAGTTGTATACTTTACAGTGAGGGAAAAAACTCACAGGCAAGTGGAAGAAGACAATTTGTGATGAAAAGGGACACATAAGAAAATAATTCAAATAAGTTAGTAGAGTCAATCATGCTTGACTATAAAAATAATAAACACAGTTGTGTATGCACGTGTGTTAAATTTGAAACTAAAAGTTTAAAGTGTAATGTAGAAAATAACGGCCGGGCTCGGTGGCTCAGCCTGTAACCCCAGCACTTTGGGAGACCGAGGTGAGTGGATTGCATGAGCCCGCGGGTTCGAGACCCGCCTGGGCAACTTGACGAGACCACATCTCTACAATAAATCAAAAATTAGCCGGGCACGGTAGCGCACGCCTGTAGTTCCAGCTACTTGGAAGGCTGAGGCGGAAGGATCGCCGGACCCCAGCAGGTCAAGGCTGCAGTGGCTGGGAGCAGCCATTGCACTCCAGTCTGGGTGACAGAGTGAGACTCCAACTCAAAAAAAAAAAAAAAAAGAAAGAAAATAACAAAGGGATTTTAAAGATGACATTGCATTCAAAAGTAATTGTTTTGTTCAACAAAATATAAGATATGGTGAACGAGTTTAGAACGTGTTAGAAAAATACTTTTGAAAAGTACAAATGCAAAAAAAATCTAACTACAATAACTAAAAAAACCTACTAGGTAAAACTTTTAAATCATAAGGAAACTTTTCAATCATGTGGAATACAATATTAGGGGAGATGGCATGAAGGGTACATGGACCATCCCTATCAAAATATTTTTTGCAACACTTTCTAAATCCATAATTATATCAAAAATTAAAATAAATTGCATGTGAGTAACCACATATATGATTTCCTTGTCAAAAACAATGATACAAGATTTTTTAAAAATCAGAGTTAACATGGAAGGAAAGATGGTAGACCTGAAATTCTGGGGAAAATAATAAGCCTAAAGATTGGCAAAGAATATTGGTAAAATTAAAAAAATTGGAGATATAAAACAACAATAATAATGTTTTATATGGGAGATTAAATATGTGTAGAACTGTACTGCAAAATGATGCATAAATTGCATGTATCACTAAGGGTACAATTTTTTTTTCACATGGATAGATACCAGCATGAAAAAAAGAAAAGTGTCTCTTTGGTATTACTTCACCCAGACAGCTTTGTTCCATCACAGCCTATAAAGTACAAATTGGTCTCTTATTTTGTTTCCCTGCATAGTTCCTTTGGTTTTGCCTGTTTATTTATTGGAATTAATACACATGCACATACACACATGTTCACACATATTGGAGAGATTGAGGTAGGAACTGCTATTTAAAACTGCACACCAACCCCTTTTCTGTAAAATTACAATTTTGTAAGTACATTTTTTTCTTCTTCACCTTGTATTGAACAGAACTACTTACTGACTCACACACATCATTTTTTTTAAAAAACGGAATTCTCAAGTCTGTTCAAATTTGCGTTAAAAAAATCAAAGGTAGTCCATTTTTTTTTCCTGCCTGGTTTTCACGATAAGAATAGTTCAGTAAACCAAAGCATCTGTATCCCTCACATACTATGCTTTTATTTGTATGTAAAACCATTTAAATTTGTACAGTTTTAAAAAGATAAAAACTGCACTTACTTTCATTATTACACTTGGGCCTAGTAATAAGGTAGTGCAGGAATAAGACATCATAGAGGAGAGTTAACTAAGAGGAGGCTTGGAAACTTGCCTAAGTCACAGAGCAAGACTATAACCAGTCTATATCTAGAACTCAGGCGGACTCTTCACAAAGAGATAGACTATAGCTGTTTTTGACTTGACACTAGCACACTTTTCTTTACACACTGCTGCTTTGACAATTTTGCTTCAAGCGGACTCTGAAATGGGCATAGCAATATATCTCCCAGAGACACTATAAAGTAGCAACTTAATTCTGAAATTACACATATAACTTTCTGTTAGCATCTCAGATAAATTATACCTTACCCAGAAGGTGAAAGGCATAAGCCCTAAAAATTAGTTAAAATATTAAAATATTTATCTTTTCTGATAATTTACCATTTATTCATGAGTCCTTCAGAAGGCAAAATTCATCAAAGTCTTTAACGTAAATCATAAGAAATGCTATTTAGTAGTTGGTAGAAACACATGTGACATTTCTATTTTGAGATACTAAATGTGACTTTGTGTAATGAAGTAAATATAGTCTGAAACTTGTTCTGACAATAGTCTAAACAAGTTTTATGCCTCACCAAGTGGTTGTATTTATCACAATCCAATAACATTTAGAGAGAACTGTTACATTCCAATATCATGCCATGTTTGGAAAACAGAAGCACATATGACAGAGGCACTGCCCTTCAGAAGCTTGCCAATCAACAGCAAATAAAATAACAGGGACTAATAAAGATTGAGTTGTTACTACATGCTTTATTATGTGCCATGTTCTGTGACAAATTAATGCATCAATTTAATGATTTGGGGATTATGAATTCCACTCTTTCAGACAAAGAAAAGTAAGCTGGAGAAGTCTATAGGATTTGCTCAAAGATTCATATCTAATACATAGTGAAACTACATTTGGTAATCAAGTCTGCATTTCTGTAAAATCTTTAAATCTATCATAATATATTTCCCCTTTAGAAAATTCTAACAATAATTACAGTAAAATGTGATAATTTCAGTGTGATAATTCCGGGATATGATAGAAGTTACCAAAAGGAAGTTCAAAATGTCGAGTTAGGGTGGAAGTAGAGATATCAGTCTAAAAATATGTGGGGAATGGTCAAAAGTATAATGAAAGGAAAAAAGGCATTCTAGAATTTCAGAATATGGAAACCCAATGTGATAAGCCCCAGAGGCATTACTGCATGGTTTATTTAAAGTAATGAAACCAGTTTACCAGCCTAGAACATAAAATGATTGTTGGAAGGAGAGTTGGATAAATTGTGAAAAAAGAAAAGAGCCAGACCAAGATGTATCACTGGAGGTGAGGTAAATCAGCCTAGTGAATCAATGAAGTGTTTTTGGAAATGGACGGTGGAAATCAACTTGTCACAATGAATCTATTTATTTCGGAGAAGAGTAATTTTGGGCTTATGAAGTGAATGGGCTTACATAAATTTATGAATGATCTTTGATGACTATCTGAGACGTTCCTGCAATAGTCCAGGTATGAAAATCAACTGCTCCTTTGCCTTCCATTCTAAAATATCAGCTTTCCTTAAGGCTGTCTCATTTCAATGAACCTATTTTTGACAGAATACTAAATTTGTAACCATTCTTTGTGGAGGCTTGGCTCAGTTGATGAAATGGAGTGAGAGATCAATAAGTGTTTCTTGACGAAATCTTGGGGACATTTTGTGGACTTTAAGAAATACAGTTTAGCTCTAGCATAGTCAAGAGACTTTTGAAATGTCCTGAGAGGTACAGAAAGTCAATGAACTAAATATACCTTCATCTTTTAGCTCTTGTAAATTGAAGAAATAATTTTCTCTGGAGTTTCTGTAGTATAGTTTTAGCTCCATTTGCCTCTTGCTGAGTGATGCATAATAGCGTCAGTGAAGGATTCTGAAATTGTTTTCCTTATTGACATCATTTTCAACACCAGATTTTCTTGAGTTTCATTCCTCCCAAGAATAGTGTATTTCAAAAAACTGCAAATGTTTTCTTGAAATTGTTACCACAGGGCTTGAAAAATTATCATCTTAAAGCAAGTATGAGTAGCTTATATGAAATAGAAAGTGTAGATTGCTGCAGAGAATAGTGTTGTGTTTTGAATCTCTCAAGGGTTTTTATTCTGTCGGTTTCCTCTTCTCTATTCTATATATATAACTTGTCCTCAAATATTGGATGCTTTCTAGCAGTGCTGAAAACACACAAAAACCTACAAAACTTCTCTCAATTAATCAATAACGCATGCTCTCAATTAATTAATTAATTCAAGATCCAAGTGTAAAGCCCAAGTGCAAGGTACTTGGACTACATTGGTCTACAAGACAAAGTCCTAGACCTTATAGAACATTATTTCAATGGGGAGACCAGTGATCAAGCATATAGTTAGACATCGTAAGTACAAGCTCTAAGAAAAATAAACAGGATATCATTTGAGGATGTATGATTTGAGCTGAGATCCTAGTGACAAGAAGCTAGTAAAGATTATTAACTTCAGATTTTAAAGCAGAAAAAAGCTTGGGGTATTTCAGGACCTGAGAGAAGGTCAGGGTTCCCAGAGTAAAACAAGCCAAGGAAATGTGGGTTACTTGACTTCAGAGCTAGAGGGGCCATATTAGAAGGACTTTTTAGCCTGTGGTAAAGCTATTCTTCCAATTATCATGGAAAGCCATGGGGACGTTTTAAACTGATTTTTTACTAATCTCATTTATAAACTTAAAAGATAATACCCTTAACAAATGGATTTTGTGGATTGGCATGATATTGCTTTTTTTTTCCTTTTTTTGTTGGCAGAAAGGATTCAGAATGTACTTACATTTTGAAAATACAATAGAGGCATTGGAAGAAATACTGGAAGCATGTATTGCAAACATTCTATTAATATATATTCAATAAAAAAGAACAAATTTAAATCAACAGAAAGATAAACTTTCTAAAATAAAACCATGAAAATCTTTTTGGTCAAAGAAAGAAAAATGCAATTTTCAAAAACCTTAACATCATGAAGAATATTTATTTTACAAAGGCATAAAAGGAGAATGGGAAGCATTTTAAGAACATGATAATGGCTTAGGATAATAAGGAGATAGGACATTTTATTGTAAGTGTAATGGAAAACTACCACATTTTTAAAGCAAGAAAATGACTAATATGGCATGTGTCATGAAAATCAATCTAGTTGCTTCTAAACCACTCTGCAATCTACAGCAGTCCTAGGTCTGCCTTTTTGACTTTACTGAAATAAGCTGTCATATCCTTAATGTTTCCCCTGTTGATTTAATAACATCACTTCTCGTGAACACAACTCATTCTCTATCTCATCTTCCTATTGTAAGCATTTGATAAGGGCAGCCAATCTTTTCTTTGTAGACACACTATTTGCTATACTTCTGGAACTCCAGTGTCTGTTACTGTCCTCTCTCCCATGGTGCCTCACTTTCAACTGCCCTAAGTTTCTATGCTCAGGGATTTTGCCTTTTTCTGAGAGTATGCTATTCCACACACTCACCTGGAGTAAATTCGTCCATTCTCCTGGTTTAAATTTCCCTGAAAACTTCCCTGATGGCAATTTCATCTGCAGAGCAGAATCTCTCCTGCACTTCAGGGTTGGATTTATAAATACCTTCCAGTTACTTTGAATCTTATGTCCCACATCAGACACACTCTCAGGCACCTTAGACACAGCACACCCAGATAGGAATTGATAGTGTTTGCTGGCTCCATGACTCCTAGAAATAGCTACCTTGATTCCTTCTTTGACTCCTGAAACAGTCCCATTCTAAAATGCCTAGTCAATTTTTGCTGGTCCTATTTCCTAGTTAAATCTAAAATCTATAAAGTATTTCTCTCTCCACTCAACCTAATTCTGTCCAGTTTTCTCTAACGTCACCTTGTCTATTTCTGTCTACTTCTCTCTCTTACCCTCACCATGTCTACTTCTCTTTCTTCTACTTCTCTTTAATCTTATCTTGTCTGCTCTTTTCTGCCTACTTTGTTCTAATCTCACCATGACTACTTCTCATGTATCTACTTCTCTCTACCCTCACTATTTCTACTTCACATCTTCTCTTTCTCTCTACCTTCACCATGTCTACTTGTCTTCCAAATACTGCTAACCCCACATTGTCTACTTCCCTCTACTCTCTCCTCGTCTACTTCTCTTGAACCTCAACTCGGTCTGGAAAAACACCATTTTTTATCTCCCTTGAGCCATATATCCCGATATATTCCTCCATGATGTCCTTTTATCTCATATGACTTGTCAAAGCTGTAGTGACTTCTGCAATATCTGAATATATCACTAGATTTTAAACTTCACAAGGCGAAGACCATATTTGTTTGGCTTATGCCATAGCATCAAAAGTTATTACAGGGTTCGATATATACTGTAGATTTAGCAAATATTTGTTGAATAAATTAGTGGATGAGTAGGTGAAGAGTCAGAATTGTGGGATTGTGAAGTATTCCTAGACTAGAATGAATTATTTCAAAGAACCTGGAAATAAATTTTAGCTCTTGTTATTACATTTAGAGCTATACTTGAATCTAGTCCATATACTCATGCAATATATTATCTGTGTAAGATAAGGAATTGACACTAAAGTTACATACTTAGCCTGATAATTCAGGGTATGTAGGGACAGAGGAAAACAGAGTGTACTGTCCTCAAAGCTATTATTACCAGTAAATTATTCCTAGGGAAGGTAATAAGTCAGTGGCCGACAAGGAACATAGTAAAACAGTATTCTCTCAAAACTTTATTGTAGTCATTCTTTGTCTTAATTATGTACTTTTTATGACTACACTCTTTTGAATTTGTTGCTTGTTTTATTTATAATAAATGACTTGTACATTCTAAATTGAAATAATTTTTTAAATGTCTTATAAATAAAAAGACTATTTTGGTAATATTGGCTTAGAAACATATCCTGACACAAAAATAGAAAAATAATTTGTAGGTGCATAAGAATGTATGTCATACTTAGTGAGTAAATGCTCTCTCTATACCACATTGGAAGAAGCTAATTGAAATGCCTTTGCCCATTAAATAACTAACTCAGGATTCAAGGATTCATAATAACTGTCAAAACTTTATTTCTTTCTTAGTGGCTAAGGTAGCTTTTTTTTTTCTTTTTTAATACTTGAACAGCTGCTTTCAGGACAGATGCCAATTTAATGTTAGTTAACACAGAGCTTTCTAAGGTAGCTTTTTATTTTAAAGAAATGGATGCTATACAGTATACTTGTATAATATGACACCCTTAGTCAAAAAATATGGATCCTTGCTATGGCACCACTATGCTTAGATTATAGCTTGCCTGATCTGCCTATTCAAAAAAAAGTCAATTTTGACTGTAATTTTTACCTATAGCCACCTACTTAAGATTTCTATTCTTAGCCAGGCTCAGTGGCTCAGTCTGTAATCCCACACTTTGGGAGGCTGAGGTGAGTGGATTGCCTGAGCCCATGGGTTCGAGACCTGCCTGGGCAACTTGGTGAGACCTCATCTCTACAATAAAATCAAAAAATTAGCTGGGTGTGGTAGCACGTGCCTGTAGTTCCAGCTACTTGGAAGGCTGAGGTGGAAGGATCGCCGGAGCCCAGCAGGTTGAGGCTACGGTGGCCGGGAGCGGCCACTGCACTCCAGTCTGGGCGACAGAGTGAGACTCCAACTCAAAAAAAAAAAGTTTTCTATTCTTGAAAAAAATGGAATCAGTAATTTAAGATGAGCTATGCTCAATTTCTATACAGTTTTATATACACACACTCATATATATACATAAATAAAGTGTATATTTCTAAAAAACAGTAGAACACAAAATAGTGGTTAGTGGTTCCAGTAAAAACAATAATGACAATAAATAAAAGCAACAAAAAATTTGTCTCTGTGATCATTTTCTGTTACTTGGTTCTGTATCAAGAAATGTATAAGTTTTTTAAAATACATTTTATTTAAGTTAATTACAACATTTTAAAAAATAAGTCAGTTATGACTTAAAGAAAGTGACTCTCTAATCCTATTTAATCTTCTTTCTTCAGGTTATTCTTCTTCTTCTTCTTCTTTTGCCTAGAAAGAGTTTATTTACAGGGACAGGGTGGAAGTAATTAAGGGAGAGAGAGAGAGAGAGAGATCAGTGGAACCTCCAGAAAATGTTAGGATTAACGTGCAGAGGGGCACAGCACTGCCAGAACCGGCATGCCAGAGGTGTGCTCTGGTCACCAGAGATCTGAGTAATGCAAAGATTTGTGACACACAAAGAGATGAACGAAGAAAATGTTTATTTAAGAAAAGGTCACTTTCCAGTGACAGGAAGAGGGCCAGCACTCTAAGATAAGTGTGGCCTTTCTTCAGGTTTTAAGTTGATTTTTTCACACATAATATTCCAAGTCTCAAGCTGGTCAGGATACAGATGGAAATTAATTTCAGATAATTTTGAGGTTCTTCATTTGCATTGGTTAAATTTTCGGTCTTAAAATATAGAATCATCAACTATAAAGATGATTCTAACTAGCTTGTTTCTATCAGATATCCCACAAATGTAAGGGATACCAACCCTTTAAGTGATTTCCTCTTGGCCATTGTACTTGTTGTTAACCAGACATATTGCTAACCATTCCAGAAGGTTTCCTTTTATCTTTACTTTTTCCTCGCCATTGTTCGGTTGCTCTGTTGTCTCTAACTCTTTTCCTTTCAATCACATTGAGACATATTTCACATAACACAAAACCTATTCATGCAAGGCATACAATTCACTAGTTTTTAAAAAGTATACTCACATAATTGTACAATATTATCACAATCTAATTTCAGAATATTTTCAATAGCCTAAAAGAAACCCAGAGCCCATACATGATCACTCTCTATTCTTCCCAATTCCTTCAGCAGTAAGCAACACTTAACCTACTTTCTACCTCTATCAATCTGACTTTGCTCGTCTTTTAGATAAATGAAATCACAAAATATGCTGTGTTTTTTATCTGGTGTCCTTCAGTAAACAAACTGTTTTCAGGATTAATCCAAACTGGGTAGTATGTTCCAATACCTCATATCTTTTTCATTACCAAATCATATTCTATTGCATGGGAATACTACTTATTTCTATCTAATCATAAGTTGGTAGAAATAGGGTTATTACTGCTCAAAGAAATCAAAGATGACACAAACAAATGGAAAGATACTCTATGCTCATGGATTGAAAGAATCAATAATTGTTGAATAATCGTTAAGATATCAATCAATTGTTAAGATGTCCATCCCACCAAATGTAATCTACAGATTTAATGCAATACCCTTTAAATTGCCATCATTCTTCTCAGAGCTAGAAATGACAATATAGAAATTCATATGGAACGGTAAATGATCACGAATAGCCAAAACGATTCTCAGCAAAAGAATCAAAGCAGGAGGTATCACAATTCCAGACATTAAACATTCCTATAAGACTACAATAATCAAACAGCCTGATATTGGTACAAGATAGGCATATAGACCAATGGAACAGGATTCCAGAAGCAAAACCTCAATTTCTCAAACAACTCATCTTTGACAAAGACTCCACTAACAATCACTGGGGAGAGGAGAACCTATTCAGTAAATGGTGCTGGGAAAACTGGTTGACCACATGCAAAAGATGAAAACAAGACCCCTACCAATCACTATACACAAAAATCAACTCTAAATGGATCAAACACCTAAACATAATACCTCAAACTACAAGAACCTTAGAAAATGAAGGAAACACCCTTATGGAAATTAGAACTGGCAACCAATTCCTAATTAAAACCCCAAGTGCCCATACCATAAGAGATAAGATAGACAAGTGGGAACTCATCAAACTGACAAGCTTCTGCAAAGCCAAAGAAACCATCAGGAGACAACCCACAGACTGGGAAAGGATATTTGCCCACTGTGTGTCTGACAAAAGCCTAACATATGGGGGGAAAAAAACAGCCCCATTACAAAGTTGGCAAAAGCTAGGAATAGACACTTCTCAAAAGAAGACACATGAGCAACCAACACATACATGAAAAAAAGCTCAGCCTCACTAGTCATCAAAGAAAAGCAAATTAAAACCACACTGAGATACCACCTAACTCAAGTCAGGATGGCCATTATCAAGACCTCAAAAATAACAGATGCTGGAGAGGATGCAGGGAAAAGGGAACACTTCTGCACTCTTGGTGGGAGTGTTAACTAGTACATCCTCTGTGGAAAACCGTGTGGCAATTCCTAAAAGATTTGAAAATTGACCTTCCATACTACATTGCAATCCTACTTCTTGGAATACATCCAGAAGAATTCAAACCCTCCATGAGAAAGATACTTGCACACACATGTTTATTGTAGCATTATTCACAAGAGCAAAAACATGGAACCAACTCTGCTCCCCTTCAAAAGTGTACTGGATTGAAAAATTGTGGTATTTATACACAATGGAATATTACACAGCCATAAAGAAGGACAAAATTATGAACTTTGCAGCAACTTAAATGGATTTAGAGTCTATAATACTCAGTGATCTATCACAGAAACAGAGAACTGAGTACCACATGTTCTAACTCATAAGCAGACTCTGAACAATTGTCACAATACTATAAGAAAGGGATTGGCAGTAGTGGAAAACTGCCAGGGGAGGGGAGTGACATAATTCTTCAGTAAGGGTACTTGATGTCAAACCTGGCGAAGTGGAGACCAAAGTGAGGCCCAAATTTTACCTGTACATGGCCATTTGTATATCTAATCCTGAGTTGTAACCCATATCCTTAAAATTTTTTAAAAATAAAATATTTTAAAGAACAGTGTTATTTTTGCTCTTCATCCCTATGAAAAATGTTGTTTTGACCATTTGCATACAAGTTTTATTTATTTTTAATAAAAGGTACATTTCATATTCTCACCAGCAATGCATGAGGATTCCAATTTTTCCATATTCTAGTCAACATTTATTATTGTCTGCCTTTTTGGTTTTAGCTATTCTAGTAGGTGAGGAGTGAAATTTAACTGTGATTTGGATTGATATTTTTATACGCTTTTGGCCATTTGTATATCTTCTAAAGATAACTTGCATTCAAACTTCCCCTCTTCTTTGAACTAATATTGGCATACTTATTACATGTTTGTATGTAATAATCTCACCAAAACTTTTATAATTATTTCTTTATGTATTATATTTTAAAACAGACAAGTATTAAACACAAAAATACATTTGTACTTTTTGAAAATATTTGCTTCCTTTGTTTCCTTTACTTTTGTTCTTTATTTCATCACATGGATTCAAGTTATCTATTACTATCCCTTAGTTCTTCCTGAAAAGCTTCCTTTCCTGTAAGACAAATCTGCTAGCAATGCATTTTCTTGGCTCTCATTCATCTGGGAGAAGTTTGATTTTCCCTTTGTTTTAAAGGAGAGGTTAGCTTTTTGGTGGCCTTTCTCCCAACACTGTCCTCTGTTCTCTGTGGTTTCTGATGAGGTCAACCTTCAACTTGATGGTCTCTTGTACCTGATAACTTGTCATTTTTCTCTTGCGGCTTTTAACACTTTTCTGTCTTTGACTTTTGGCAATTTGTCTATGATGTATTTGGATTTGTGTTCTTTGAGTGTACTCTTCTTGGAGTTCTTTGAGGTCCAATTAAGCAGAGCTCTGCATAGCCCCTACATTCTGATGATAGTGATCTTCAAGGGACAGATTGGGACACAATACTACTGTGCTCTTGAAATGACACTTTCACAAGAGCTCTTCACATGGTCAAATCATCCTACATTCCACAGTACTACTGGCTTTAGGTTACTTATGCTCCAGTGAGTTGGGAAGAGATGTCGGATGGGAACAGCCGCATATGAAAAGTCACAGGCCACACCAGCTGGTTGAAGTTCAAGAGATTCTCTTTAATATGCAATTTTCAATTTGTTCTATGGACTAGGCTCATTCTGAAATTCTGAAAGAGTTGATGTTTGTTGTTTTGCCTATATTTTTACTGTGTTGGGGGGGAGTGAATTTAACTAAGTGTTTCATTCTTGTTTTGTGTTTTTTTAATTCCATGAGCTGACCTTTTTTCTCTTATTTTTTAAGAACACAAAAACAATATAAGTCATCTGACTGTAAATTATTCTAGTGCATATCATCATTAAGGACTCAGGGACCAGGCATCCTGAGCTTGAGTCTTGGCTCTACCGTTTATTATTGTTCATGTTTAATGACACCATAGTTAAGCTGGCACACACTATAAAAAAAACTTACACAGGGTAACGGAGAGTCACTATTGGAAAAAAAATCAGAGCTTTCTATCAAATCTAGTCTTTTCAAGAAGAACCACGGCACTTGACAATAAGAGCAAATATTCAAAATAAGTATGCTAAAAATTATAACAAAACCCTTAGTTTGCAGAGATTAGTTCTAAGGTAGAGAGTATCCACTGATCATTAAGAGATGTAAAGCGGATAATGGTGAATATTGAGAGGAATCTCTTGACTGTATCAGTTTTGGATATGCTAACATTTTAATTAAAATAGAGCTCTTTTTATATCAGTGGTCAAAGAGCCAAACTAATTCATCTGATTATGCACAGTTCTACTGGTGTCCCTTCTTCCCACTGTGGGACAGGTGTGTTAGTCAACTTGTCTCTGTAGCAAGTCAGAAGTTTACATGGTGATTTTATATTTTCAGTATCAGATCAACATTTCCCACAACATGTCCTAAGAACTGATTGTATTGTTTTCACAATATTCCAACAAAGACACTTCATATTGACTTAGAAAAATTGCACTAGCTTCTGTTCAGTGAAGCACTTGTAACAAAAAGAAGAAGTGATTTGGTCATCCCACACTATTCATGAGGTGCTGTATTCATTGTCACCCACTGCCAGACAAGAAAAAAGACCTCAGAAGGTAAAGCATTCACTGATTTGTTTCTGAAGCTTTGATTGCATGGCACCAGCCTGGGTGAGTTTGATGAAAGCAGAGATGCAAAATGCAGCCTGTTGTGGGCAAGTTGCTGACAGCAGCTAAGCTGGATGCTTTGGGGAATGCTGCTCGATGAGCTGTGACTTGTGAGCGCAACAATTTGTCCACATGCTTTTTGCTATGTGACTGTTCATCCTCTGTCTCAGAGGCTGTAATATGAAGTTTGACGTGGAGTATATAAACACAACACTGTGCTACTTGGAAAAACAAGAGAAAATGATATATTAAGTCACATTGGCCCAATCGTTTGAGATCCTAAGTCCCATACCATAGTAGGACAAATGAAAACCCATTAGGAGTGAATACTACTGTCCTTCATACTTAAAGATGGGCTTTTGAGCAACTGCCAGGAAGATCTCCATAGAGTCAAGGAGGTTTTGGTGTCCTGTGCATAAAAATTCTCTGCTTATGTTACTGACACTCTATTACTATATTCTGTGTTATTTTCTGATAATTTCATAAATCCATCTCAAAACAAAACACAGAGATTGAAGCTTAACAAAGATTTTCATGAAGTTACACATGGAAGAAATCCAGAGTGTTTACTTTAGTACATGCCCAATGATACTCACAAGCTAATTTATCTAACAATGAGAATGGCTCTTTAGACTCATTTTATTGGTAGGCTGGCAATAGGAGTTTTCTTATCTGATAGCATAACTACGACTTGTTGTGTAAAAAAAAAGAAGAAAACATATGTAAATACATTTCTTTTGGATGCTTATGCATTTCATACAAATCTAAGTGAGTAATTCAGTTATTAAATTGTCATATTATCTCTATAATTTAATGAAAATTATATTGTGAAATCTTATTCCAATGAAGAAAATAACTGTTACCTCCATCACCTGGTATCTAGCCTTACCACTCTATTTCCTAGAATTTTATCTTTGGTTCTGAGACTCTAGGAGTGTACAGGGTGAAGGAGGAGACATTGTTGCAACACACTGGACCTAACACACAGATCCTGGTCTGTTTTTCTTTTCTTCTTCCTTCCTTCCTTCCTTCCCTCCTTCCTTCCTCTTCCTTCCTTCTTTCTGTCCTTCTTTCCTCCTTTCTTCCCTCCCTTCCTTCCTCTCTCTCTCTCTCTCTCTCTCTCTCTCTCTCTCTCTCTCTCTCTCTCTCTATCTCTCTCTCACACACAATATAAAAATATATTTTTTTTTTATTATATGAATCAAACT
>CAUYQG010178247.1:0-28145 GCA_963574415.1 Tarsius wallacei | reverse complement strand
ATTGATGAAGTGTGCCCCCTCCTTCCCTGGCAGTTTTCCACTACTGCCAATCCATTTCTCATAGTATTATAATAATATTCGGGGTCTGCTTATGAGTGAGAATATATGGTACTCAGTTCTTTGTTTCTGTGATAGATCACTGAGTATTATAGACTCTAAATCCATCCAAGTTGCTGCAAAATTCATAATTTTGTCCTTCTAAATAGCTGTGTAATACTCCAGTAGATCAATTTGCTTACTTATGTTGGGTTTTCTATTTTACTTCTATATATATTTATAAATATAAATTACTTCATTCATTAACTGATGGACTCTTAAGTTGCTTTTATATCTTGGCTATTGTGAATAACACTGAAATAAATATGGGTGTGAGATATGTCTCCAAGTATCTATTTCAAATCCTTTGGCTACATATTGTATACACTAAGAATATACTCTCCAAAATTTTTTTAAGTTTAATTTACAAAAGCATGAAAAATACTTAGGAGTAATTTAATCAAGGAGATGCTTTCACTGTATAATAAAAACTACAAAATGTTGATGAAAAAATTGAAGAAGCTACAAATAAATAGAAAGATATTTATTTTCATGGATTGGAAAAATTAATATTGCTAAAATGGCAATACTGCCCAAAGCAATCTACAGTTCCAGTGCAATTCCTATAAAAACTCCAACATAATATTTTACAGAAATATTAAAAAAATTCTAACCTCTATGAAATTAGAAAAGACCCCATATAGCCAAAGCAATCTTGGACAAAAAAGAAAAAGTTAAAGGCATCTTATTTCCTGATTTCAAGACATATTATAAAGCTATTACAGTCAATACAGCATGGTACTAGCATAAAAACAGACACACCAACCAATAGAAAAGGATAGGAAGCCCAGAAATAAACTCAAATATTTATAATCCACTGATTTTTTTTTACAAAAGTGTGAGGAACACACAATGGGCAAAGGAGAGTCTCTTTAATAGATAGTGTTGGAATGCATGTTTGTTGCAGCTCTTCTCATAATAGCAAAAACATGGAACCAGCCATGGCGGGTGGGAGGAGGGGTTGGGATTGGCAGTTGAGGGAAACTGCCAGGGGAGGGAGGGGCACACCTCATCAACAAGGGTAGCTGCATAATGAACGTTTGTATATCTAACACTGAATTGTACCCCACATCTTCAAAATTAAGAAAAAAATAAAAAATAAATAGTGTTGGGAAACCTGGGTAACTGGATATCCATATGCAGAAGAATGAATTGGACCCTTATTTCACACTACATACAAAAATCAGCTCAAACTGATGAAAGATGAAAATTTAAGACTTGAAACTGAAAAACTACTAGAAAAACACAGATGAATAAGAGATAAGATAGACACGTGGGACCTCATCAAATTGACAAGCTTCTGCAAAACAAAAGAAACCATCAAGAGAGTGGAGAGACAGTCCACAGAATGGGAAAAAAATATTTGCCAACTGTATATTTGACAAAGGCCTAAGATCTAGGATCTACAAGAAACTCAAACGCGTCAAAAGGAAATAAAAAGATCCCTATTAAAAAGTGGGCAAAAGACATGAATAGGCACTTCTCAAAAGAAGATATACTGGCAGCCAACAGACATATGTAAAAGTGCTCAGCCACACTCATCATCAGAGAAATACAAACCAAACCCACATTGAGGTACCACCTAACCCCAGTAAGAAAGGCCATCATTAATAAAACGAACAACATTGGATGCTGGTGAGGATGCGGAGAAAAAGGAATACTTCTACACTGCTGGTGGGAATGCAAATGGAAGACAGTGTGACAGTTTCTGAAAGAACTAGAAATTGACCTTCCATTTGACCCAGTAATCCCCCTTTCGGGAATATACCCGGAGGAACTCAAGTCATTCTACTAAAAAGACATCTGCACACACATGTTTATTGCAACTCTATTAATAATAAGCAAAAACATGGAAACAACCATGCTGCCCATCGAAGCTGGACTGGATTTTAAAAATGTTGGACATATACACAATGGAATATTATGAAGCCATAAAGAAGGACAAATATGGACTTCACAACAACTTGGATGAATTTAGAGTCTATCATACTCAGTGATCAACCACAGAAAGAAAGAACAGAGTACCATATGTTCTCATTCATAAGTGGAAATTGAACAATTATCGTAATACTATAAGGGATTGGCAGTAGTGGGAAACTGCCAGTGGAGGAGGGTGGGATTGGCAGCTGAAGGAAACTGCCAGGGGACGATGGGGCATACCTCATCAACAAGGGTACCTGCATAATGAACATTTGTATACCTAACCCTGAATTGTATCCCACATCTTTAAAATAAAGATTAATAAAAAGAAAAGAAAAACACCAGTGAAATTCTTCACATCATTGATATGAACAATAACTTATTGGTTAAGATTCCAAAAGCACAAACAATAAAAGTAAAAATAGGCAAATGGAATTGCATCATACTAAAAAGTTTCTGCACAGCAAACAATTAACAGAATGAAGAGACAATCCGTGGATTGGGAGAAAATATTCGCAAACCATATATCTAATAAGGGGCTAATCTCCAAAGCATATAAGGTGCTCAAACAATAGATGATGACAAATAATCCAATTAAAAAATAGTCGGCTGGGTTCAGTGGCTCAGCCTGTCATCCTAGCACTTTGGGAGGCCAAAATGAGTGAATTGCCTGAGCCTGCGGGTCCAAGACCAGCCCAAGCAAGTTGGCAAGACATCATCTCTACATTATATCAAAAATTAGCCAGGCATGGTGGTGCGCTCCTGTAGTTCTGGTTACTTGGCAGGCTGAGACAGAAGGATTGCCAGAGCCCAGCGGGTCGACACTGGAGTGGCCATAAGCAGGCCACTGCACTCCAGCCTGGGCTTCGGAGTGAAACTCCAACTCAAAAAAAAAAATAGACAAACTATCTGAGCAGTCATTTCTCAGAAGAAGTGGTGTAAACAACCAACAGATATGTGAGAAAAACTCAACATCTCTAGTCATCAGGAAAATGCAAAATAAAACAAGGTATCACCTCACATCTGTTAGGATGACTATTATCAAAAAGACAAAAGATAACAAGTGTTGGTGAAAATGTGGAGCAAAGGGAGCCCTTGCACAGTGTTGATGATAATGTAAGTTAGTACAACCATTTTGGAAAATAGTATGGAAGTTACTAAAAAGAAAAAAAGAAATTAGCTAAAACATAGAATTACCATATGAGGTAGCAAATCCAATTCTAGATAGTCAATTATAATTCAAAAAGATCAAAGTGATGAGTGGAAAATATTCTGTACTTATCCATGTAGCTACAATTCAAGAGTTTTTCATTTCTTTGTGCAAATCTGTATTTCCATTTGGTAGAATGTTCCTTCCTCCTGAAGATTTTTCCTTAACATTTATTCAAGTATATGTCTGTTCATAATGAAGACCTTATGCTTTTGAATGTCTGAAAAAATCTTCACTGAGTTTCATTTTTGAGTGGAGGTTTTTTTTTTACTTACATGGTTTTCAATAAGAAATCTGCTGCTATCTCAATCACTGTTGGTCTGAACATACTGTGCCTTTTTTACTAGCTGCTTTTAAGATTTTTTTCTTCATCACTGGTTTTGAGCAAATTGGTTATGATATATATATACCTTGGTTTTGTTTTCTTTATTTTTCTTGAAGTTATTGAGCTTCCTGGATGTGAAGGTTTATGGTTTCTATCCAATTTGTAAAATGTTAGACAGCTCTCTCTCTCTCTCTCTCTCTCTCTCTCTCTCACTCTCTCTCTCTCTCTCCACATATATATATATATAATTTTTTTTTTTGAGTTGGAGTCTCACTCTGTCACCCAGACTGGAGTGTAGTGGCATGCTCCCAGTCACCGCCGCCTTAACCTGATGGGTTCTGGCGATTTTTCCTCCTCAGCCTTCCAAATAGCCAGAACTACAGGTGCACACTATCACACCTGGCTAATTTTTTATTTATTGTAGAGATTAGGTCTCACCAAGTTGCCCAGGCGAGTCTCAAACCCATGGGCTCAGGCAATTCACTCGCCTTGGCCTCCCAAAATGCTGGGATTACAGGCTGAGTCTGGTCAATATTTTTATGTTCTACCTCTGTGTCATCTCCTGCAGGGACTTCAATTACACATGTATTTGGCTACTTGAAGTTGTCCTACAAATTCCTGATGCTCTATTTATCTCCTCACTATGGGATATATTTTCTTACTTATTTGCATGCCTTGTAATTTTTTATTGGTTTTCATACATTGTGATTTTACTTTGTTGGGTGCCAGATATTTCTATTCCTATAAGCATTCTTGAGTTTTGATAGTTAAATTACTTGGAAACAGTTTGAAACTTTTAGGATTAATATTTGTTAGTTGGGACCTGAATAGTGCCTGATCTAGGACTAAGTATTCCCCTCCTCTAAGACAAGGTCCCTCCTTGGACTCTAATTCCTAATGAATCTTGAGTTTTTCTGGACTGTCTGATATAATAGACACTCTTCTCAGCCAAGTCTGAAAATTAAGCGCTGTTACTTCTAATGTTTTCAGGTGTTTCTTCATTTGGCCTTGGGTAGTTTCCTACAAGCACATATTCAGTTGAACACCTGAATTGTGTACCACCTACAAATTGCTAGAGTTTTTTTCTGTGTGCCCCTTTCTTCTCTCCAGTGTTCTGTTGTAAAAATTCTAGCCAACTTGTCACTTTGGATTTTCAGCTTTATCTCCTCAGCTAGGGAATCCACCAGGCTCTGTGTGGGCTCCCCTTTCTTGCATCTTATCCTGAAAGTGCCCTCAAGGCAATAAGCTAGTGAAATCACAGGACTCACCTTGTTTTATTCCAGTCTTTCAGAGACAATAGTCCTTTATTGCTTGATAGTCAGTGTCTTAAAAAACATTGTTTTACATATTTTGTGAGTTTGTTTTGTTTCAGGCAACAGTTAAACATACCTCCCATTACTTACGTTGGCCAACAACAAAACTCAACACATTCTCATTATATTTTTAAAGTTTGATTTTAACAAGATTTAAACTATATATTTAATGTCCTTTAAATATATATTAATATATATTGTAATAATCTAATAGATACTTAGCTGTCCTTTGTGAAAAAGATACTTTCCAAAAATGCGGTCAATTTTCTCCATTATGTCAAATAGTTTATGTAAGTTCTGCTCATAAAAGGTTAAAGAGTCTCAACTGGATTCAAACAAATTCCACAATGTACTATATATAGTATATAAATATATATTTTATTAGATATATATTTTACTAGATACTGTTTCAAATATATATGGCACATATTGCTAAAGTAGGTGTATGTGTATAAAATAAAATGACATGCACAGCATAAACATAAAATATAACAAAGATACAGAAGAACAAAATAAAGAAGATAGTACAATAAACATAATAAGACATGCTGAAACTCAGGGAAAGACTGTTTAATAGTATGAAGAAGAATATCTTGTTTTGATAAAAGTAATAATACAGATATAACACTCATGGACCATGTGCCTGGAATGAGAAGAACCAAAAATGTTGGGTATCACTACTAACTGTCAGGGAAGCTCTAAAATAAAAAAAGGAGGAGCAAGTCTGCCATTATTAGTCATAATTAGTCCAAACCAGTCATGGTTCATTGCCTGGGGGTTGAGGACACTTCCATCTCTCACAAAATCAATGTTCTTTAGCAAAGAAGAGTGGGGAATTAGAAAGGCAACCAACAGTGCCACAGGAGTAAAAAGTCTTCAGTGACCAAACTGCATGAGGAGAAAGACAACTCCCCTCACCCTCTTTGAAACACCATCTGTGTTAGAGGTATCAAAAAAAAACTTGCTTTTTTTTGCCTCAAATGCACTGCAGATCTTTTTAGTTAAATAGTTCTTGTACATGTTTTTCTCATGTTGTACTCACCCTGTACTCCATAGTACTCAGAGCTGAGTATCACATGGCTGATTTGGAGGAATCTTCCTTCATTTGAAAATCCTGCACTCATAATCTCCTTCCCTGAGGACCAACGCTTTTCTGCAGTGTTGAGCTTATTTTAAAGGTTTTTTTCCTTCATTCCAGAAATCTCTAAGCCTCTTACACCGTTACTTCTGATTTAGTAACTGATTTTAAACTTAATGAGGTTTAAAGAGCATCAATCTTAGACTTAGTAAACTGGATTTGAACCTGGCTTACACCATCTCCTAGCAGATGAACTGATAAAAATAATGTCAGATCTTTAGTTTCCTCACATAGAATTGGAATAATAATATCTATCCTTTAGAATTTCTCGATACATAGGGAGAAAATGTATAAATGTTGGACATGATTATTAAAACAAGAAAATGCCTACCTGCCTCCAGTGTCTGGGTTTTATCTACGCATGAATTGGGCACCTTAATTTTTATAATAATTTGTTCAGGACATGTTTAAATTAGATTTTCTTTCAAGTATTTTTCCACTGAATCAGAAGAAAAAGGCAAATAAAATTTGGAATGACATTAACAGGAAAAAGTGTCAAGCAGCATTTCAAAAGTTGAATTTTAATGTCTCCATACAAATTCCAGTCAAAATAACCAATGGTAAGAATCAGAGTTGAAAAGCATGTATAGATTACACGTGGGAGTAGAATGCTTTCTAAGGAAAAAATGCAAAATCAAATGAGATACATGAATGCATGTTTTTATAACCTTAGGGGTTTTAAAAAAAATCTTTCTTGTTTACAAATCAAATCTTGTTTATTTCCTTGGGAATGAGTCAAACACACAATGCTGTGACAAGTAGAAATAAGTCAGTGTTTTTCCTTTGTGTATGTGTTGAGTCATTACCAGTGGTAAACAGCTTTTTTTCATGAGGCATCCATAAAAGACCTAGGAAAACTAAGTTTTGACAAGGTTTCAATTACTAATAATTAAAGTAATAAAACTCTGTGCTTCCTGGTGAGGACGTTAAATATCATCCTATGTGATTTCTCAGAAGTTAGATTTAGAATTTATAAATGTCTGTTGTTAGGATTATTACTCCCACTTTATAGGTGAATAAAGGTCTCCGATTTCAGTAACATCACATGACACACAGCTAATATGAGGAAAGCTAGCATCCATGCCCAGGTATGTTTAAACATTCCACCTCCCTATTCACAAGGTAGTGATTTCCTATGGTATAAACAAAGTATGAGTCTATTTTTTTTCCACTAGATGTTCTGAGTTGAATTGTGCCTCCCTTCAAATGTATATGTTAAATTAATAACTGCTAGTCTCTCAGAAGGTGATCTTATTTGGAGACAGGGTCTTTAGAGAGGCAAACAAGCTAAAACAAGATTATTAGACTGAACCTTAATCCAATATGACTGGTATCCTTTTATTAAAAAAAGGAAATTTAGACACACATAACTAGAAATAAAATGTTAAAACATACAGGGAGAAGAAAGGCATCTACAAGCCAAAGAGAGAGACCTCAGAAGGAACCAACCTCGGCAGCACCTTGATCTTAAACTTTTCAACCTCCAGAACTGAATGAGAATACATTTCTGTTGTTGTAAGTTACCCAGGCTGATGGTGCTTTGTTATGGAAGCCTTAGAAAGCTAACAGATTTCCATAACACTGATGGCAACATCTTGATATGCCTTCATTAAGTTCATTGATTTAAAAAATACAGGGAGAGAGAGCCCTAAATCTCACCACTGGGGAATCAGTAACTAGACTGATGTGAGACCAGCAGATGTTCCTCGAGACTGGCTCATCACGCATCATGCTCTGCCATCTCCTGGCTCCTTTCCTAGTTTGTACATCTAGTACATGGCCAGCCACGGTCTACCCTCTAGGAGAGAATGTAACTTGTATGTGCCATTCTTCACTGCAGTATAATTACCTGAAAGTCAATGACCCGAGATCCATTTGTCCAGGGTACAGCAGTTACTACAGACACGTCTCTACTGAAGTAAGTTAACACTCATGGTATACTAGATCAGAAAGAGTCCTTTAAAATTATCTATTTTTTAGATAGACTCTCAGAATATCAGCTTCCGGTTTCTTCCTATTCTCTAAATGCATCTCTCACAAACTTAGCATACTACTTTGCGATAGAGTTGACTTATTCTTATGAATTTGTTGGTTTTTACATTTGATTAGTGATGATAAGCTTCTCCTTTTCCCCTTCCTATGAGTTATTTTTAAATCTGGATTGTAGTAATAGAAATTCCTTGGGAAATAACTCTTAGAGAAATTGGCTTTAATTATTTAGAAATACATTTAGAATTCTATTGACAACCACAATCCCTATGATTGCGCTTAAAAATGCATTGTATAACAAAAGATATTCTATTTCACATGGTCAAGTTAAGGAGCATTAGTTTTGTCATCCTCTATAATTATCTTTCAGTTTTTACATTATTCAGTGGTATTCCCTGCACTCCCCCACAGGAACAGCTGAAACATATCATGAGAGAGTTTTACTTAAGAAAGTAGTTTTGCAATTCTAAGAATTGCCAAATGTCCTGAGTCAGCATATTAACTGGACTCAGACCACAGTCCCTGAGCACCCGTTTTATTTGGTCCCTAGTTGACTGTGTTAGGTCAAGAAGGATGAATTGGATTAGAACAGGCAGGGAAAGAAGAAAAAGGGAAATGTCATTTAAAGTAGAGGAAAGAGCATGCACAATGGAATTGGGAGGCAAAATTACACACACGTTTGGGAACACCAACCAGGAGGGCAGGTTTGGATACTATCATGAAGAACCTTGAAGGAGTACCCAGCTAGACTTCATACTATATATTACCCGTAACAGGGAGCCAAAAAAGTGTGACATGATCAGGGCTGTGCATGTGAAAGATATTAGGGCAGTTGAAATTCCTCATGTGAGACAGGAGTACAGGATAGGCAGAAAGATGAAATCAAAGGCCTTAGTTATCCGGATAAAAACAGTTAATAGGTAGAAACAGGGCAGTGGTAATGAACAAAGAAACAGATGAAACCGTGAACACCTCAGAATTAAAATAGGCTAGAGTTAATGAACAGATTGGGTTGTAAGAGAGAAGACTGTATTGAGTGGAAGGATGTTTTCAACAGGGAGGATGCCTCAGGATGGGGATGCCATTGATTGAGATGGTGACTATATGCAAAGCAATTCGCTTCTAGGGAGGGTGATGAGTTCATTCTGCACTACGGTGGACTATCCTGAGAGAAATGTCTTGCCAGTAGATGAAAGTTTTGACCTGGTACTCACAAGAGAGCTTGAGTGACAGATCAAGATGGACATTAAGTCAAAAGAGAGGCTGAGGTAACTTAAAGAGAATACGCAATATGGGAAGGGAAGAAGTCTAGAACCAGAAATCTGAGGACAGTGCCATTTAAGGGGTATGCTGTGGAGAGGAAGGACAAGAAAGAAGGAAGAGAAAGAACTAGAAAACCAAAACCAGAGTTTCAGATACCGACTTTGAAGAGAAATTCATGAAGGAAAGTGCCATCAGAGTGATACAGGGAAGCTGAGTGCTGGAGAGCATTTTCATTTCCATGCCTGTATGATAAGGAATAAAGATCAGCTTCAGTTTTGTTGAAGATTCTGGAGGAAATCAGTTAGCAGAGGCAGCACATGTAGGCAACTCTTCCAAAAGTTTAGCATAAGTTAAGATAAAAGCAGATTGGGGCAAAATGTATTTAATGTAAAGAGATCGAAGCAAATAAATAGGCCAACATATAAAGAAGTGAATGCCAACAACATGTAATATACCATAGTCAGAGTTGGAGAACTTTCTTTTCTATATGTTTTTTTTAATACAAAAAAAATCCACACCTTCAGAGATTATTACACTATTAAAATTTTGTTACAATCCTCAGGAGGTTCTCAACTAATAAATGGCATTTTCAATTTGCCAGTAATGTTATAGAAGATATAAAATATTACACAAGTAATATTTTTCACTTGGGGATAACTTGTTCTAGTTTCTCTTGCTTATTCCTTTGCCACCCCCAAAGATATCCTGCGAAGGGTCACTTTTTGCTTGCTCGGTACTTCTGATAGATTCAAGAGATTTTTCTACATAAAGCAGCTCTATGTATTGAGAGCCTCTGGTCAAGTCTGACTTTTGCTTACCCATGACCAACTCTAAATAAGAACACCTGGTGTCTGTAGAAGGGCCTCAGGGAAGTGAGTGAGGACAAAGTCTGGCAAGGGCTAACAGGAAGCCGCCAACTGGTTCTACCATCCTAGTTCTTATGACAAGTTCCCCCTCCTAAATGATGAGGTGTTTTAGAGCTGTGGTCAAACTTTTTATATAAACTAGAGCTCAGACCACAAAGTATTAAGTGTAACATGTCAGTTAGTAATTACTTAATGACCAATGCCAAGAAAGTATTTCTCACAAAGAGTGTCCTTGAAAAGAGAACCAGGATATTTATAATGCCAAAAGGACTTTTCTGACTAAACTATGTGCTAAGTAAGTATGTATGTGCAGTTTGGGTTGGGCCGAGTTTGACTTTGTTTAGAATGAAAGCTTTGTCTTTCTGTACTTCTACTGCACAGAACAACTATTTTATTTAGCAAGTGAAGCTGCAAAAAAGATTAATGTTCTTTGTGTGACTTTTTCTGTTTAACAGTTATTCATAATAATTATTTCCCTATATTTAGTGGTATTTGTTTTTATATTACATGCACATATTTTTAATCTTGGATTAACAGAAAATCTGTAATGCAATAAGTATATGAAAATTACTCAAAATCCCACTGAGAAACACATGTTTAACATTATGTTCCAATATTGATACATAGGAAAAAATATACATAAGAATATTTCAGTAGAAGTTTTTCAGTAGTGACACACTATTTTATTGTTTGGAAGTGCCATATATTATTGTAACAGTCCTCTACTGTTAGATAGCTAGGCTGAACCCAACTTGTTACTGTTTTCAACAATACCAAGACTTTTACACATTTATATCCATACATTGCACAAAATTTACTTGACACACCATTTTAAATGAGATTTCTCAAAGGAATTAGTGATATGGCAAATCAGATAATGAGTGGCATTTGTAAAGTATGTTATTAATAAAATAACAATTCCTGAATTGTGTTTTCAATTTCAAAGTAAAAATATACTTAACTACCCACCATCTATAAAACAAAACAGAAAACAGTGGAAAATCATGACAAGATTATACTTGTTGATTGTCCTAATTTGGTAGGTCGCTTCCAGTTACCTTCAGCGTTTTGGAGTCTGTCAGGGAGGCCTTTGACTTACACTTTTCTCTTTAATAAAAGTTTGCTTGTTTGTTTTTACCCTTTTAAAATTACAAGTCCTGTTTGTAAATCATGATGGTAGAGCAAAGTAGAGCAAAGGTTTTTCTAGAGGAAAACATTTGCTCACCCACTGAGGCTCTCCTGGCTCTATTTTCTGATATGAGGGGGAGTTATCAAAGAGAATCCATTATAACAAGTCTCATTCCCATATTAATCCACTCCAACAGGGTGGGGAGATAAAGGAAAACTAAGGAAGAATCTATAATTTATGTACGCGTTTTCCTTCTTTATTAGAAGGACAGAATCAATGACCAAATCACTTTGGGGAAAACATGAATTTAGGGATTCAACCAAAAATGTTAACCATGATTATGAAAAAAATACAAGTTACTACCTCTATAGGATAGATGATAGACTTATTTATCTCAATTTTTAATTACTAAAAAATGTTCCTTAAATCCATTTATTAAGTAGGAAAAAAATGCAGAAAGATGTTTGAAGCGTTTATTATTATGTATCTATACCTGGTATTTATTTAAAGCTGATAAATATTTGATAAATGACAACTCCAGAATAGCTATGGGTCATCATAAGAATTAGCATCACATTTCTCTACCAATTTCCAGAGAGTAGTAACTCATTGGTCTTACTTATTGGTAATGCAGAAAAAAGAGATTTATTTTTAGCTGCCAAGAGTTTTACTAGCTTCTGGTTTTAAGGATAGCAATAAAAACTGTTTTTGACCCACACCACAAAAATGTCCAAGTTTTTTTCATTGTCAAACACATATACACACACACACTCTCGTATACGTACTTGAAAAATGACAACAGACCGGGCTCGGTGGCTCAGCCTGTAATCCCGCGCTTTGGGAGGCCAGGGTGAGTGAATTGCCTGAGTTCGCGGGTTCGAGACCCACCTGGGCAACTTGGTGAGACCTCATCTCTACAATAAATCAAAAAATTAGCCGGGCATGGTAGCGCGTCTGTAGTTCCAGCTACTTGGAAGGCTGAGGCGGAAGGATCGCCGAGCCCAGCAGGTCGAGGCTGCGGTGGCCGGGAGTGGCCACTGCACTCCAGTCTGGGCGACAGAGTGAGACTCCAACACAAAAAAAGAAAAAAAAAAGAAAAATGAAAACATAGAGTTAACATATGGGAAATTATATGGACCCAAATATGTAAGTTATGTGAACTACTAAAAGAAATGGCATAATTCCTGTGTGAGAGATCATATGATTGATCTAGAGTTTAAAATGAGCATGAGTTCATAGAAATGTAGCTTTACAGTAATTAAATTCCATATCTAGAAAAAAGCAATGGGATACTCATAGTAAAATAATACAGTTTTACAATTTTAGCATTTTGTTTTGTTTTGTTTTTTGTTTTAAAGATGTGGGGTACAATTCAGGATTAGGTATATAAATGGTCATTGAAGGGTAAAATTTGGGTTTCACTTTGGTCCCCACTTTGCCTGGTTTGAGATCAGGTACCTTTATTGATGAAATGCATCGCCCCCACCCCCGCAGTTTCCCACTACTGTCAACCCCTTTCTCTTTTTTTAATTAATTTTTATTATAAAGATGTGGGGTACAATTCAGGGATAGGTATACAAACATTGATCATGCAGGTACCCTTGTTGATGAGGTACGCCCCTCCCTCCCCTAGCAGTTTCCCTCAACTGCCAATCCCACCCCCACCCCACCACCAACATTTTCCCAATACTGCCAATCTCTTTCTTATAATATTATAATTGTTCAATTTCCTCTTATGAGTGAGAACATATGGAACTCTGTTCTTTGTTTCTGTGATAAATCACTGAGTATGATCAACTCCAAATCCATCCAGGTTGCTACAAAGTCCATATATTTGTCCTTCTTTATGGCTGTATAATATTTCATTGTGTATATGTACCTTTCTTATCATAGTGTGAAAATTGTCCAGGATCCACTTTTGAATGAGAACATGTGGTACTCAGTTCTTTGTTTCTGTTATAGATCACTCAGGATTATAGATTCTAAATCCATATAAGTTGCTGCAAATTTCATAATTGTGTCCTTCTTGATGGCTGCATGACATTCCACTATGTATATTTATCACTTTCTAAAATCCAGTTTTGATGGGCAGCACAGTTGGTTGCAGCAATTTTAGCATAAAGGGTGCTCAAAGATCCTGGAGTCCCCACTCATTCTATTCCACCACTTTGTTAATAAATATGAGGACCAATTATATATCTTGCCCAAAGTTACACAGCCTGGTTCTATTAAAGACCTGGTTCTCAAACCCAGGACTCAGATTTTTCTCCTTTCTCTCAGTGGATTTTATAATTTTATAAAATTATAAATATTAAAACAAGGAGCTTAATTATAGGATATCTAGTTCATCCTCTTCATTTTTTAACTGACAAGAGAATTAACCTGTCCAAAATGAAGATCTCTTGACTAGATACTGACAGATCTTGAGTCTAGGTGCCCCAATGTTAAATCATTGTTTTTTTTTTTAACTTTACTATGCTTCCTTTTTTGTTGTTTTATTAAATTTTGAGTTTAACTTTGCTTCGCATGCTAAGATTCTTTTTTTCATTTTTGTAAAAAAGCTAAACGATGTCCTGAGAATATAAGGGAAGACAGATATCTTCAAGTTTAATAGCAAAGTCACGAAAACATATATCTGAAACAATAGTGTGCAACAGTGACTGGGATCACACTAGATCCCAGATTCCATCCTTCACATGTAAACACATTAACAATTTCCATGGGTGCAGGGACCACATTGATGCAATTGACAGCAGTTGAAAATATTCCCGATACTACATACCCCAACTCACAACTGAGATGCAGTAAAGTCCTTGGAATTCTGCAATTTTGATCTGCCATGTAGCAACTCATTGTAAATAGGAGGAAAGAGCAGAAAAAAGACTGATATTCAGTGAAATTAACAACAGGGACGAAAAGAATTCTCCCCTTAAAATTTTAGAAATCCTCACTCAAAATTTTTAAAATATTTAATTAAAAACGAAACTCAGACAGCTGAAGTGTAAAAATAACAGTCATTTTGCTCTCCACTGGAGAACACATATCACATGAAGTTTTACTCAGTCCCTGTGTTGTCCAAACATAGTTGTAGAGTCTGCTACTAGAAAACCCAGGCATACTCTTTTCAAATATGTTAAAACTCCATGTCCAAGTAAGCGTGCGGTACATGGGCGGTAGCTCTGTTGCAGCGCATGGGTTCCACATACATGATGGCCCATCTGCATCTCCACGACAACACCCAAACCAGCTGCTCACTAGTGTGTAACACGGGCCTAGGAATCAGGCAGACTTGGAGCTAAGCCCGCTGTACCCTTACCTGCCCTGATATGTTTGGCTATTTATTTAACCTCTCTCCAATTGTAAAAATAAATTAATCCATTTGAAGCATTCATCCAAGTGGCTGGCAGATAGTAGGGCTTCAAAGTATGTTGTTTCCATCACCGTTATATGAAAAGCTAGACAGAACGCCTGGGCCACTGTAGGGCCACAGAAATGAAATCCATTATATTTTAGCCATTCTTCTGCCATGTGTTAGTCTACGTTACTACAATCCAGAGTAAGTGGCTTTTCCATAGTCTAAACCTCTACTCCATCATTTTCGTGGATGCTCAAACATTTCTCAGAATTTCTGTTGCCCTTCGTTTATGCCAACTTTCCACACACACTCACGCCATCTCACCAATGAAACTATCAAATCATTTTTCAAAAATCAAAACTGTCATTTCAATCTAAGGTACTTTCTCCATGCATTGCTACTTTGAATTTTCTGTGTTCCTTGTTCTCATAATTGTATGGCATGCTAGGCATTTCAACGTTCTAATTAGCTATAGGTCAAAACAGCAGCCGCTAATTTAGAATTGTAGCAAACCACTTGACAAATACAGTGGAATAATATTTTGTCAGACTAACAGAAGCATGTGTTGTTACTGAGATATCCTTGTTGCCCACTTTTGACATTCAAATTAGAAGGTGATACATTTTTATCTAAAGGAGAGATTTTGGAAGTAGAAGACGGAACACACAAGCCAGTTCTTGGATTTAAATCTCAAAAGTCAACAAATACATGATAACGCTTTCTGCCTTTCAGAACAGAAAAAAATCCTCAAATCATGGGAGAAAGAAAAAAATGAAGAAGGACAGGAAGCCTGAATATCTGTGGCACTTTGGGCCTGGGTTCTGAGCATTGTGGAAAGGTGTGGGGAGCCTGAGAGCAGAGTGGACCCTCACTACTTCTTTTGTTAGTGCCCCAAGAGGCAGCACAGCCTCGAGGACTCCACCCTCACCCCTTCCCCTGCCTCCTTGCTCTAGGCTGGCAAGGGAGCAGAAGGTTAGTAGAATAGTTTGGGACAACCTATTTTTTTAAAAAAATAGGCCCAGGCTGAAGTGCAGTGGCACGACCATAACTCACTGCAGCCTCTAACTCCTTTAAAGAAGTTCTTATAGCCACAAGTTGCTGCAGAAATGTCATCAGTTTTGTCTGCCCCCAAAATATCACAAAATCCCAAAGAAGCTTAATTAGACAAAGGAGATCAAAAAAAGAGGATGAGAAAAGACCCGGGAACATAAAGTTCATAGGTACCAACAACTAAAGAGTAGGCAGAATTGCTGATGCATCAGTGGCTATTAGACCAGATAAGCATACTAAAATCACATGTTTTAGACCCAGGGCACCCCACAAAGAAAGGATGAGATAAGGACATCCTGAGTTGTCAAGCATTACGTTTCATAAATTAAGAGATTCGAAATAGAAACTGTGTCCAGGTATCAAAACTAAAGTTACATTTCTTACATACCAGATTTGTTAATTGAAATGCATATATAACATAAGTAGACAATTTTTTTTAAAGATCAAGATGTCAGATAAGCAGCTGTCTTCACACACATTTATTTTATCATTTGAGTCCATGAGCATGTGTCTTTGAAAATTCCAGGGGCAGAGCACAACTGTCAGGAAGTGCTAGGAAGATTTTGACTAATGCGCCCCTGTTCTAACACTTGTCTGGTGCTTCTTCATTTTTCTGTTTGACATCACCATGCAGAGGTAGTGTTCTCTTTCTTATCCTCAGTTGCCAAGGTTTTCTCAAAATGAAAATGCCAGAGATACTTCTTAATACCACATAAAAAGGGCTCCAGTAACAGAACAGTGGATTACAGCCTATTTATCTAAGTTCTAATTACCCAATGAGCCATGTTGGGCTTTCAACAAAGACCACAAAACCTGATTAAAACAAGAAAAAAATACATCTAAAGAGACAAGGCAAGCATTAGAACCAGACTTAAGTAAGACAAATATTGAAACTATCAGACAGAGAACTTAAAATAACTATAATTAATATGTTAAGAAGTGTTATGAAAAATTAAATAAAATGTAGACGATTAATGGAAGCAGAGAGATGGAAACGCCAAGAAAAATTTTTTTTTTTTTGAGTTGGAGTCTCACTCCGTCACCCAGACTGGAGTGCAGTGGCCACTCCCGGCCACCACAGCCTAGACCTGCTGGGCTCCGGCAATCCTTCCGCCTCGGCCTTCCAAGTAACTGGAACTACAGGCGCGCACTACCACGCCCGGCTAATTTTTTGATTTATTGTAGAGATGAGGTCTCGCTTGCCCAGGTGGGTCTCGAACTCGCGGGCTCAGGCAATCCACTCAACTCAGCCTCCCAAAGGCGCGGGATTACAGGCTGAGCCACCAAGCCCGGCTGCCAAGAAAAATTTAAAAGTAAATAGTATAAACCAAAAATATTATAACAAATTAAGTATGCTTTTAATGGACTCATCAGGAGTCTGGACATGAACAAGAATCAGTGATCTTAAAGACAGTCAAATAGAAGCTTCCTAAGCTGAAATGCAAAGAGAAAAAAAGAATGAAAAACAAAACATAACGAACATTAGCTATGAGTTAATTTCAAAAGGTATAGCATAAGCATTATAGAATACCAGAAAGGAAAAAAAAAACAAAGAAGAGAAAATGTATCAGAAAAAATTTTGAAGTAATAATAACTGAGAGTGAAATCAATGACAGAGACCAAATCACAGATTTAGGAACTTCAGAGAACAATGAGCAGGAGAAATATCAAAGAATCTACATCTAAGCATATCATACTCAAACTGCAATAAACTAAAGAAAAGAGAAAAAAAAACTACCTTTCAAAAAGGAAGAATAAATAAAGGATTTCTCAAACAAAAACAGAAAATTCATGTCCAGCAGACCCACCCTGCAAAAAATGTTCAAAAAAGTTCTTCAAGCAGAAATATGATGGTACAGGCCAGAAACTCACATCTGCATAAGAAAGGAAGTGTATCATGGAATAAATAAAGATAAAACAAAATACCTTATTTTTTAAATTCTTAATTGATCTCAAAGAAACTGTTTAAAGTAATAATAATATTGCATAAGATGATTATATGATATAAAAAAAATGAAATGCATAACAACAATGTTATAAGGAACAGGAGGGAGGAATTGAGAATACTTTGTTACAAGACACATAGACTGTGTATGAATCAGTTTAGTATTATTTGAAGGGTGACTTCGATTAGTTAAAAGTGTTTATTGTGAATTTTAGGACAACGACTACAAATTTTTTAAGTATAATTGGTATGATAGTAGAGGAGATAAAATGGAGTCATAGAAAAATGCTCAATTAAAATCAGAAAAAAGCAGAAAAAGAATTTGAAAAACAAGCAGAGTTAATAGGAAACAACAACAAACATGGTAGATATTATTCTAACTATACTGTGCCAATAATCACTCTAATTTAGAATGGTTCTAATATGCCAGTTAGAAGTCAGATTCACCTGAGACCCAATCTCCACCACTACAAAATATTTCCATGTAACAAGCATACATGTGTACCACCTGAATCTAAAATTTTAGAAAAAGACTGAGATTGTCAGAGTGAATTAATAAACAAATCTAATTTTATGTTGCCCACAAAAAAAAAGAAAAAAAAAACCGTGTCAAATATACTCAGATGAAAAGGAAAGGAAGAGAGGAAAAATAAACCATGCTTACACAAAACAAACAGAATCTGGAGTAGCTATTTTAGTTTCTGACAATTTAGACTTCAGATCAAGGAAAATTCTCATGGGTACGGAAGTGTGTGACATAATGATAAAAGGGGTCAATTCTTCAAGAAGATATACAAATTCTAAACTTCTACGCATCTAGCAATAGAGCATCAAAATCCATAAGGCAAAAATTGGTAGAAATGAAAGGAGAAATAGGCACTCTACCAATATAGCTCCAGACATTAAAAATCCTCCTTCAGTAATCAGTAGACCAAGTAGGCAAAATATTAGTAAAAACATAATTTGCTGAAACAGCACTATCTTTTTTTTTTTTTGAGTTGGAGTCTCACTCTGTCACCCAGACTGGAGTGCAGTGGCTGCTCCCGGCCACCGCAGCCTCCACCTGCTGGGCTCATGTGATCCTTCCACCTCAGCCTTCCGAGCAGCTGGAACTACAGGTGCGCGCTACCACACCCAGCTAATTTTTTAATTTATTGTAGAGATGAGGTCTCGCCAAGTTGTCCAGGTGGGTCTTGAACCCGCGGGCTCAGGCAATTCACTCACTTCAGCCTCCCAAAGCGCGGGATTACAGCCTGAGCCACCGATCCCAGCTTGAAACAGCACTCTCAGTCAACTTGATTTAACTGATGTTTCTAGATTACGCCATCCGACATCAGAAAAGACATCCTTCTCAAGTTGGCGTGGAGCATTTACCAAGATAAACCACATTCTGGATCATAAAAAACACTTTATCAAATTCAAAAGATTAAAACTATGCAAAGTATGTTCCCAGAAAACAATGAATTAAGCCAGAAATATATAAAAGAAAAATAGCTGCAAAATACTCAAATACTTGGATATAAAACAGCATACTTCTAAATAACACACAGGTCAAAGAAATCTCAAGTGTAATTAAAAATATTCTGAACTAATTGCAGATGAAAACACAATTTATCAAAAATTTTGGGAAACAGCAAAGTAGTGTTTATTGAGAAATTTATAGCACAAATGCATGTGTTCAGAAAAAAGAAAAACCTGTAATAAATAACTTTCACATTAGGAAACTGAAGAGAGAGCAATTCAAGCCTAAGGCAAGTAGAAGAAAACAATAACATTTAAAGCAGATATAATTGAAACTGAAAACAGGAAAACAATTGTGAAAATCAAGAAAACCCAGTCACCACAAATAAAGGAGAGAGAGAAAACACGTTATTAATCTAAATAGATTTATATCTATTAAAGAAATCCATAATTAATAACTTTCCAAACCAAAGCAAATCAGGCCCAGATAATTTTAGGCATAAGTTTTTCCAAATATTTAAGAAGAAGCCATATCAATTTTCCACAATTGCAAACAGCAAGAGGAAGCAGAGAAAGTAGTTCTTAACTTATTCTATGACGCTAGCATTAGTCTCAAGCCAAAACTAGATAACAACATTACAAGGAAGGGACTGTATTTTCCATGTAACTAGACACAAAAATATTGCCAAATTGAATCCAATAACACAAAAAGAATTACAACTCACAGTCAAGTGGGATTAACTTCAGGTTTGGAACTCTAGATCAACATACATACAAAAATCAATCAGTGTAACCTACCACATTATCATGCTAAAGTTAAAAATAATATAATCCTATCAATTTATGAAGGAAAAGCATTTGACAAAATTAAACTCCCACTTAAGATAAAAATTCTCAACAATGTATAGAGGGAATCTTTCAACTTAACAAAGAACATCTTTTTTAAAATCTACAGTTAGTATCATACCTAACTGTGAGAAACTAGATAATTTCCTCCTAAGACTATGAACAAAGCAAGGCTGTTCCCTGTCCCCATACCTATTCAACATCTTACTGGAAGTTCTGGTTAACACAAATAAGACAAGAAAATGAAGTAGATTTACAGACTGAAAATGAAAGAATAAAACTGTCTTTATTCATGGATGACTTGATTGTCTATAGAGAAAATCTCAAAGTATTCACAAAAAATATTCCTGGAACTAATAAACAAGTATAATAAGGTCAGAGGGTACAAGTTTAACATATAAAAGTCAACTTATTTCCTATATACCAACAAGGAACAGTCAAAACTTGAAATTCACAAATGAATACCATTTACAATAGCAACAACAAGAACCAAAAGTAGGCAGGTACAATCCTAACAAATTATATACAGGTCTTAAATACAGAACACTACAAAATTGAAATTAAAAAAAAAAGGTCTAAGTAAATGGAGAGGTATCCATGTTCATAGATTGAAGTTCTTTCCATTTGAGCTATAGATTCAATGCAATCCCAGTCAGAATTCCAGCAAGCTGTTTAATAGGTACCAGCAAGCTTGTTCTAAAGTCTACATACAAAGTCAAAAGACCCTACAATAGTAAATACTAAAGAACAACAAATTCAGAAGACACACATTACCTGATTTCAATACTTACTGTAAAGCTACAGTAATCAAGATGGCATGATATTAGTGAAAGAACAGAACACAGATTAATGGAAAAGAACAAAGAACCCCAAAATAGACCCATACAAAATACTTTGCCTGGTGTTTGATAAAAGAACAAAGGCAATTCAATGGAGGAATTTCAACAAATGGTGGTGGAACAATTGAATAACTGGTGATCAAGATCAATACCAGCAGTGATGGTAAAATTGTTCTAAAAAATAAAGTGTCATGTAGATAGCATGTACCCTTGATATGATGTAATAAAAATGATTTTTTTTTCTGTGTAGTGTTCTTTAACAGCAAATAAATCCCATTTTTCCAAAAACCTTGCCCAGTCCTCCTCAAAACTGGCAAGGTCATCAAAAACAAAAGTCTGACAAACTGTCACAGTCAAGAGAAGCCTAAGGAAACATGACAGCAAAGTGTTATGTGGTATTCTGGATAATATTCTCGAATTTAAATAACAAACTAAGGAAATCTGAATAAAGTATGAGCTCTAGTTAATAATGTATCAATATTGATTATTAATTGTATCAGATGTGCCATATAAATTGTTCATAATGTGAACAGTACATGTGTGCAGTACTTGTAAACTTTCTGTACTATCTTCACCATTTTCCTGTAAAATTGTTCTAAAAAATAAAGTTTATTTTTGAAAACGCTAGAGGTAAAGATCGGCGAGGTTTGAGCATAAGGAACTTAGAGACAGTAGAGTCCATACCCTACTCACGTGCCACTTCCCTGACCCTTCTTTCTTTTTTGTTTTTTTTTTTTACTCAGAAATTATTTATTTAGTAAATTTCTCATAGCTTGAATTCTGCCTGATTAAGCCACTTGTACCTATGGGAAACAGACAGCAAAAGTACTGACAAAAGGTTACAATTATATTGAAAAATTCCTTGACTGTCATCAGATTGTTGCTTCATTTTTTCACCTCTTGATTTCAAAAAGAAACCAGCTTTAGCAATTTCCTGAAATATAAACGAGAGATTATTTTGTCATGTCTTAAGAAAGCTTAACTTCCTCCTCTCACTCACTTCTTCCCCAAGAACATGGTCCCAATCAGGGTTGCCAAAGGTTTCGAAATACATTTCTTATGCCTGTTTTGTGTGCTGCAACTAACTGCCCCACTGCGGTCAATGAACTATCATGCATTTCACTCTTTCCATCAGATTTCCCTAATATTCGTAGTCACTTACAATTTACTCAAGTTTTATTGCATTCCAACTGTGAGCAGAGACAGCCTTCTTGCCTAGTTACAGGGGGAACAGGACAGGTATGTACAGGCAGAGAGAATGGTGTCCTTGCTGCTTTTGGTCTTTTGATGAATCCCTGCCCAGGTACTGATTTTAAATATCTGAGTTGGCTGGGCTCGATGGCGCATACCTGTAACCCCGGCCCTTGGGGAGGCTGAGGCGAGAGGATTGCTTGAGCCCAGGAGTTTGAGACTAGCCTAGGCAACAGAGTGAGATCATGAGGTCTCTACAATCAATCAATCAAGCAATAGCAAGCCAGGTATGGTGGCACACACCTGAAGTCCCAGCTACTTGTGAGTCCAGGAGTTCGAGGCTGTGGTGAACCATGATAATGCCACTGCACTCCAGCCTGTGACAGAGCAAGGCCCTGACTCAGAAACATAAAAATATCTGAGTGAAAGCAAAAAGCCAGTCCTCTTTTGATGGACAGCAGGGTTGCTTCCAGGTTCTTGCTATTGTGAACAATGCTGCAATAAACATCCGAGTGCAGGTATCTTTTTTATAAAGTGATTAATTTTTGGTTTTTAATAAAGAGTATATTTAGCTTTGAGAGCAACAGTTGAAATGGGCAAAGAAGTGGGTTTCTGGAATACAGAAATGCTGTGGTTTATTAAATGTTTGCTGGTTACAAGCATATATTCACCCTATAAAAACTCATCAAGCTGTTTGTTTATGATATGTGAACTTTTCTTTACATATGTTATATTTTAGTAAAAATATTTTTTGCAAAAGCGTATTTTTTTAAAGCTTAGTGTAGTTATCGCTGGATGGTATAATTAATAGTGATTTAAACTTTATTCTCTATACAAATGTTTATTGTCTGGATTTTTTTTGCAGTAAGTGTATACTACTTTTAAGACAGTAACGAGGATGGGAAAATGCAGAACAGGTAATGTCAACTAGACATCCAATAGGTCAGTTTGTGTAGGACTTAAAGATGCAAGCTAAACATGCCTACAGAGATGAGGTATGCATTAGGATAGGTAATGTAACAAATAGACTCAAAACTACAATGGCTCAAACACAGCAGAAGTTTGTTTTTTCCTCACTTTGTCAACCTGGGGAAGATACTCCATATTTAGCATAGGGCTCTGCTCCACAATGACATTCAGGGACCCAGGCTGATGGTGAATTTTCCTTCTTAAACACCTCAGAGGTCTCTGTGATCATTTCTCACCACAGGAATTGAGCAGGAGCTTAAAGTCATGCCCACTAGATATTTTATGGGTCAGTCCTGAAAGTGGCTTATATCACTTCTGTTTACATTCCATTGAAAAGAACTTAATCACTCCACACCTAATTGCAAGGGAGGCTTTAAATTGCAGTGTCTTACTGGCCATGCATATCTCCATCTGTGATTCTATTGCTATGGAAGAAGAGAATGGGCTTCAATGACAACTCACAGTTTATGTCACATTGGGATGGGGTGTAGAAGCAAAAAGGGGAGGTAGATAGAGGAGAAAGAGAGAGGAACTTAACTTCAGCAAAGATCATGGCAACAAGCATGAGGTCCATATCAAAGAGGTCAGATACATGGCATATGGCCTCAGTCCATTTCAGGTCATGGTGACTCAGCATTCACAGTATCCTGGGTGGCACTGTCCTGGTTCCAGTGGACTGTCTGGCTTGGCATGAGACATGAGCTTGTCAAGGGCTCTGGTCATAATGAAGACTAAAAGCAAATCATCCCCACTGAGCAGGAGTTTGGAGACACTCCCCAAGCACATACCTATGGCAGAAGATGGACACAGGCTGCCTCTCCCCAAGGACCCTGGCCCAGTAGGTCTTATTCAAAGTCTGCTCAGGGCTGAGCTGAGACAGAAAGGAGCCAAGGATGCATCTGTCACCCTAGCAAGGGAGAATAATGTAAACTCCTCCATCTGCCCCTCTGATAAGGAGTAACAGGAAAACAAGGGCTGGGTTTGATGCTTCAGAAGTCACCAGATTCTCTCCAGCTTTGTCTTTTGCAAAAAATTGTGCACAGGAGGCCTCTGCATCATTTGACCCTTTGGGAAGTGCATCTGACGCCATCCCATAAGCCCCAGACTCTACCTACAATGAGCACTGTCAGTCAGTCTCAGCACAAAGAAAGTTTGGGCAGCACCTGCGAAAGCGATGTGTGGGATGTGGACATACAAAACGCGCGTCAGGTGAACGTTATCCAGAACCTACTAGCTGATAACACATGCGCCCCAAATCAATGAGGAATTATCTCCTCCACACAACTGGCACAAAAGAAGGAAATGTTCGGAGTCCTTCCAACACAGCCCAGCTATTGTCAACCTTCCGTGTGAGATGATTAATGCGCAAGCCACTACGCGTCTAGATTTCGATTCCGACGATGACGCATGCAGACCATTTTTTCCCCCTTTATGGATCTTCAGCACTTAACTTACTCAATGGTTTTTATTTGCATTGATCACATTTTATGGTATGATTAAATTTGTATGGAAGAGAACCAATTAGTTTTGTTTTACACTTATTGAATGCACTTTATAGTCAGACAAATTAACTCTCCACAGTTAGGTTAATTTATCCAGTGGCAGGAGGCTTGAAGGGCCAGGCAGGGTCTCATCCTCAGCCAGGAAGGGTTTCTTGGAGGAAAGGGTCTGGAGGAGGCAGACATGGATATAGTGAACTGACGGACTGCCCAGCATATCACTGTGGAGTCACTCTAGGAGAGGAGATACAAGGCTCTGAGCTCCATAGAAATTTCAGGAGTCATCAAGTCTTTGCCTGAAGGGAAAACATTTTCTGCTACAGAATGGAAGGAACAGTGGAGGGTCAAATGCAAGAGGACCTATGAAAGTCATTTATAAACCATAAAGCATCATCTTGACGCTAGTCTTCCTTTAAACTGAAAACCAAAGCATTGTATCATTGTGTCACACAAGAGTGATTTGGAGTCAAAAGACCTAAGGTTAACTCTCTATGGCTTCCCAACTGTGTGGCATTGTCGGAGTCACTTAACCTCACTGAGCTTAAGTTGCCTCATCTGTAAAGTGGGGATGGTTAGCATAGACTCTAATGAAATGGTTGTGGCAGCAGTGTTTTCGTGACCACCCTGGTAAATGACAGCTCCCTCTTTCGCCATCCCTTGCTTGGCTTCACTTTTCTCCCTAGCACCTGTATTATTCCACTAGGGCTACTATAACAAAATTCCACAGGCTGGGTAGTTTAAATAACAGAAATGTATTTCCTCACAATTCTAAAGGCCAGATGTCCATGGCAGCTGGTTTGGTTTCCTCTGTGGCCTCTCTCCTTGGCTTGCAGATGGTCACGTTTTTTCTGTGTCCTCACATAGTCTTTCCTCCATGCTCAGGTGTCCTCAATGTCTCCCCGAGGTGTGTCCAAATTTCTTCTCCTAATAAGGACAATAATCAAATCGGATTAGGGCCTAAGGGCCTCATTTTGACTTAGTCATCTCTTTATCTCCAAATACAGTGACATTTTGAGATACTGGCAGTTAGAGCTTAAACATATAAATTTGGGGAAGAGATGCAACTCAGACGTAACAGCACCTCATATTATATTACATGTTTATCTGCAATCACAAGATCCATCAGAGACTTTGCTTTCTTCACCTCATATGCACTTAAAACAATGCCTGACACACAATAGGTACTTAACAAACATTTGTTGAATGACTTAATGAACGGTGCTTGGTATAGTGACAGTTTCACCATACCCCAGTTCCAGCATAAAGACATTCACCAGCAGAAAGGCTGCCATCGGTCATCTCTGAAAGCCCTTCGAATCATTTTTCCAAGATTAGCTTCTGTTGCATTTTCCTGTGACCTCAGAATTCAGAAAAAGCCCTAGGACTTGCTTAGGTAACATTTTTATTCCTAAAGTCATGAAAACCTTGAGCTTCAGAGTTGGAAGGGGATTTAACATCATCAGATTCAATTTACAAACCAATGAAGGAAAGCCCTTAAGAACATTTCTGGGAAACCTCTTCGTGATCAATTCTAGGGCCTAGAAGCCCTTTAACTCTGGAAGTTGTCAGCTCTACGGTTAGACTACTCTGACTGTTAGAACGAGCTATCTTGTGTTCACAATGATGCATAAAAAGGATGTTCTTTAGGGAACTGGTTTGTAACAGTGAAAAACGGAAACAACTATCCCTAAGTAGACAAATGAAGAATACACTGGTTTATCCCTACAGTGGGACAATTTTTATCAATGCAGATGAATTCATTAGATCTGTATGCAGCTAAATAAATGTCTCAAAAAACACAATGTTGATAGATATAATATGATATGTATGCACATATATATATCTACATACATACATCTATATGTGATATTCACATATATAAGACATATACATTTATATGTATTTATAGATATACATTTTTATGTATTTATTTATTTATTTTGGGGGGGTTGGAGTCTCACTCTGCTGCCCAGACTGGGAGTGCAGTGGCACGCTCATGGCCAGTGCAGCCTCGACCTGCTGGACTCAGGCGATCCTTCTGCCTCAGCCTTCCAAGTAGCTGGAACTACAGGTGCAGGCTGCCACACCTGGCTTAGTTTTTTTTATTTTATTTATTGTAGAGATGAGGTCTTACCAAGTTGTCCAGGTTGGTCTCAAACCCCTGAGCTCAGTCGATCGTCTCATCTCGGCCTCCCAAAGTGTTGGGATTACAGGCTTGAGCCATTGTGCCCAGCCTATAGATATACATTTTTAAATGTTGTATATTGTGTGTAGTAAAAGTACAAAAACACACAGGAAGGAAACATAGGAACCTCAGAGGAGCCTTGCATCTGAGACAGGAGGGGGCATGGCTGGGAGAGGGCAGTAGCTCTAACTGTAACATTTCTTTCCTTAACAAGAAGCTCAAAGCAAATATGACAAAATGTCAACATCAGTTGAAGCTTGATGGTAGGGATATAGCTGAATGTTATATTATTTTCTGTGCTTGAAGTATGTCTTAATTTTTTTAATGTATTTTACTGAATAGGGGAACGTGTCGCCCTGCTGGAATAAATTCTCTTCCTCTTCCACCTCACAGCCATGGTCTTCTCGGCAGGAGGGATGATGCCAAGTGACCTCTCTGCCAACTTTGTGGCTGCCAACATGGAAGGGCCAATATCTTGGCTGAATTGCATCTAGACATACAGACTTGTACTTATTTAGTCATTCAGCATTTGTAGAATACTGTCATATGAATACAAATATTCTCCTCCTCTGAGCTCATTGTCTATGGAGAGAAACAGATACATAACCAGATAACTTCAGCACAATGTCCAAACCAGAGAGCTTGCACAAAGAGCATTAAATTAGCAGAAGACAAGACTAAGCTGCCCTAGGAGGGAGTGGACTGGGAGGTGGCAGATCAGCGAGGAAGATACCCCCTAGCTGAGCTGGGCGTTCCCTGGAGGATAAGGCAGGAAAAAGTTCCCAGATAGAGCATTGTGGCCACTCATGCTGATGTCTTTATGGGTGACTGTGGTTACATGTGTTCCCTATGCTGTCTCTTGAAAGACTCCATAGTAAATATTGTAAATAGGTGGGTATGGAGGCAGCTCAGGGCTGGGTGTATGAATGGACCGAACTTTACAAGCCCAACTGTTTCTATCACAACTCACCTACCTGTGTCATTAGAATTGTCAATATCTACCACATATCCTCCCTCATAACAGACCCTGAACATTTACCATAATACAATAAGAAAAGGATTTTCAGTATTGGGACACTGCCAGGGGAGGGAGGTAGGGGAACAGAACATCAATAAGGGAACCTGATCTCAAACCAAGTGAAGTGGGGACCAAAGGGAGGACCAAGCTTTACCTGTAAGATAACCACTGGTTTACCTAACTTGAATTGTACCCCACATCTTTAAAATTAAAAAATTAAAAAATTAAAATTTTTGTAAAAATATAGAAAAACCTCGAGTGGGAAAATCTTGTGGCGATACCACTGGTTCTCATTTGATTTGTCCCTCTCAGTTTCTTCAATGGGATGTTTGAATATTGAGATAAAAAGTTCTAGTAATAATAAAGCTTTATGTACCAGCTATTAATAAAGCATTCTGCCGGGCTTGGTGGCTCAGCCTGTAATCCCGCGCCTTTGGGAGGCTGAGGTGAGTGGATTGCCTGAGCCCGCGGGTTCGAGACCCGCCTGGGCAAGCAAGACCTCATCTCTACAATAAATCAAAAAATCAGCCAGGCATGG
>CAUYQG010178244.1:0-11102 GCA_963574415.1 Tarsius wallacei | reverse complement strand
AGTGCTTTTTTTTTTTGAGTTGGAGTCTCACTCTGTCGCCCAGACTGGAGTGCAGTGGCCGCTCCCGGCCACCGCAGCCTCCACCTGCTGGGCTCCGGGGATCCTTCCACCTCAGCCTTCCGAGTACCCGGAATTACAGGTACGCGCTACCACGCCCAGCTAATTTTTTATTTATTGTAGAGATGAGGTCTTGCCAAGTTGCCCAGGCAGGTCTCGAACCCGCAGGCTTAGGCAATCCACTCACCTCAGCCTCCCAAAGGCGTGAGATTACAGGCTGAACCACCGAGCCCGGCTTTGAGTGCTTAATAAATATTGATTAAGTGAATATTAAATAAGGGAATATGTTCAGAGCATGACCTTGTGTTTCAACTTTCCAATGCAACATAACATTTGGTGTGTTCCATGTACATACCAGTGTATTGGTAATTAACTGTTGTAATAAACTACAGCAAAGAGAATCTAAAGAGTGCAATGGTACCTTGCAGTTTTTTTCCACACAGTTTACAAAGGTCAGATCTGTATCAACTAGGAGACTGCATCACTAATGGCCATATTATTGTCATAATTTTTTAAAGAATGAAACAGTGAAAGATTATAAAGTGTTCTTATGTTTCCTAATTTCTAATAAATAACATTGCTCTCCTAGATTTATACAGATAGGGGGAAAACTGATCCAAGTAATTGATACTGAGACAAAGATGGTATTCCACTTTAATTTACTCATTTAAATCTTTATTAGTTTTGAAGTCATAAAAATTATAGGTAGGCAATGAATGCAAAGAATATATACAAAAAAACTTCTCCTATTCCCATTCAAATTTACTGTCCTGAGGCAATCAAAATTGACATTCTGTTGTACATTCTTGCATACAGTTTTCATGCTCATATAGGTATATAGAAAATTATATACATAAAACTAAATGACTTGGTGTTTGCTTAGTTAGAAAAATAGGAAGAATAATATACATTACTTTGTAACTTGGATTACTCTTTAAATGATAACTATAAAAATGTTTCCAGGTCAGTAGATACAGATCTAATCCATTGCTTCTAAACTACATAACTACATATAATTAAGCATATACTTTGACCAAAATATTTGTCCAATAATCCCATTCCATGAAAAGGTGGCCTTTAAATTATCTCATGTACTTACTCTCTGATGTGCCTACTAATGAGATCTTTAGAATATCTTTATTTCCCCACTTTTTCTTGATCCTCTAGAACCTGAGCTTTCTTAAGATAAAGGTTTAAAACCCACGCCATTATTAGGTGTTCCTTATATTTTTCTTCTCTTTTAAGCATCTGTTCCAGCACATATTACAAATTTTCAGAAATGTGATAATCTTCCATTTACATGTAACTATATTATGCACAATTTATTTCTTCTCATCTTTTATTTTCTCTCCTTATTTTGAGATCTCCACTTGATTCAGTCATTACAATTAGAGTAATTTTTCAAATGTCCCAGATATTCAGAACTTTTGCATGTTTGAAAGTGACAAATAATATCTTGTCAAAGTCAAGTTCTTGGGTTGCTGTCCTTTTTCTTTTTTTTCAAGTTACTACAAATATTACCTCTGTCTTTGAGCTTAGAGTATTCCAGATGAAAGGTCTGATGATCTCCTGTTCCTCTTTTCTTCGTAAGTCATCATGTTTGTTCAGTGCAGAAACCGCTAAAATGCTTTTTGACATTGTCTTTTGGAAATTTTAACTAGATGTATACCGCGTCTGTATATTTTATTAATCTGGCCTCAGATTCAATGAATCATTTCAGTCTCCAGACTCAAGTGTTTCTTCATCTTAGGTAAATTTTCTTCTATTATTTATTGACTTACTATATATCCTCATGTGTTCCTTTTTCTCGTTCTGGAGCTCATACTATTTGTATGTTGGAGCTCTTGAGTTTGTCTTCCATACCTACTGTCATTTCTCCTAAGGTAGTTTTGCTCTGTTACACAGTAGTCTCCTCTTACCACAGGGGATACACTCCAAGACTCCAGTGGATGAATGAAACCACAGATAGTACCTTATATATGTTGTGTTTTTTCATATATATATATATACATATGATAAAGTTTAGTTCATAAATCAGATATAGTAAGAGACTAACAACAATAGCAAATAACAAAGTAGAACCATTATAACAATGTACTGTAATAAAAGTTGTGTGAATGTGGACATTCTCTCTCAATATAGCTTATTATACTGTAATTATCTAATTTTGGACCATGAGTAACTGAAACAATAGAAGCAAAACTGTGGATAAGCAGAAACTACTATATTAGTTTTCTATTGCTGTAACAAATTACCATAAATTTAGTGACTTATACAATACATATGTATTATCTGATAGTTCTGTAGTTTATAACATGTGGTCTTACAGGGCTAAAATTAAGGTGTTGGTGGGGCTGTGTTCCTTTCTTTTAAGGACCCTAGTGATTACATTTAATCCTATTCATCCAGGTAAGCCCACCTGGATAGCGGAAGTTAATTCCATAATCTTAAGGTTCTTAACTGTCTCACATCTGCAAATCCTCATTTGTAGTGCAAGATAACATTCACATGTCCCCAGCATTAGTACAATGAACATCTTTAGGGATCCATCATTCAGCTTACCACATCTACATTGTGAAATGATCCTTATGTTTCATTCCTCTAACCTCAAATTCAGGAAACAACAATAGTTAAAGGATAGACAAGAATGATGAGTGAAAGGGAAACTCAAATAGGCCTATTGATAATTTTCAGAGCTGTTTGCAATTATGCTTCTTCAAAATTACTTCCTGTTAGCCTTCACAGAGCTTATTCCCTGGTGTGGCATATTCCACATTCATTCCTGAGTTACTGCAGCTAGAGTGACTAACCATGTGCTCTTGTTCCCTTATAGAATCCAGTGAACATGAAGACAAGAGTGCAGGTGCCTCAGAGGAGACACCCTCCCAGCCTTATCCTGCACCAGTGTACAGTCAGCCTGAGGAGCTGAAGGAGCAGATGGATGATACAAAACCTACTAAACCTGAGGACAATGAGGAGTTGGACCCATTGCCTGATAACTGGGAAATGGCCTATACAGAGAAGGGTGAAGTCTACTTCATTGAGTAAGTTTCACACATTTCTTTGAACATTGCCATAAAGATCATAGCAGGATATAAATGTAGCCTGTGGAGATGTGGTCAAAAGAAAACATGGAATTTTATTGTTTCTGGTAATAGTTTTCTTCTTTAAGAGAGAATAAGAAGATAAGACCTTAACACACTTAAGGATCCTAAAAGACAGCCACAAATCAAAGGATGAATTAGATCATTATACCTAAAAATCTGTTGCAGTCATACCCAAAGAAACTAAATCTCCATTGATGTTCTTATTGAATTAGAAATAGTCTACATATCATGCAGAAATCTTTACTCCTCCAAGGACCCCCATATAGTTCAAATTATTATTTTTTTCCTTTTGCCTAAGTTAGATTGCAAGAAATATCCACCATCATCATGTTCAGGAGTTTAATAGGATACAGCTGCTTAAGCAAAATATTTGCTAGTTACAAAAGAAAACGTTTTAAGCATTTGACCCTGAGGTCAGTTATCAATAAAATGATTTTTGTATACTCCATTGTACTTTATTTTACTAAATTCTTTTCTATTAATTGCTCACCATTTTAATGACTTGCCAAGGAAACTGAAATGTGAAATCCTGAACTTATTGGTAATACTCAACCTAATCTTGTCTTTCTTTTAGGACATTTTTTTCCAAACGATGAGATTTTTTAATATATCTTTTTAACAATAATGTCCAACTTTTTTTCTATTTATCTTTTAGAAATAGAACAACTTTTTTAAAGAAGTTCCAAAGTTAAAGATCTTCACACAAAATTAAATTGTTGATGTACATAAGACAACCAAAATGTTCACTAGAAAAAAATGAAAACTGAAAATATTACAAACAACCCTTATCCTTTCAAAGTTGTATAAGCCTCAAAGATAAAAAATAATAAAAACTGAAGTTTTTAGTGTTGACACAGATAAAATATGTAAACTCTGATTATTTAAGCAATATATTAAAACTGAATTTCTTCCCCCAACCTGAAGTGATTTATGACTTGGATCTCCACAGGCAGAATTCAGTTGTGAAATTGAAATGTGACCACATACCAATATTTAATTCTCACGTGAAGTTGAAAACTTTGATACATGTAGTCAAGGGATTACATAAGCAGGTAATTACTTGGTGCTCTGCTTGACTCCAACATGGATGAGAAATGCAATGTTTTGCAGAAAATGAATCACCAACATTCACCTTTCAGTGAATATTCCAAGTTTAAAAAAAGAGTAAGAATCTCCTGGCATTATTTCTTATTGCTATAATCAATGGCCCGGAGGCATCTTTCATCAATTAATTGGAAAAGAGAAAGATCGAATTTTCTAAAATGTGACCAACTGAAAAATACTCAACAGTACTTATATCTAGAAACAGAATTTCCATATTGATAAGGACAGCATGACATCAATGCAGATAAGAAGTCAAAATACAAGTCCTAGATATGGGATCACAAGTTGATATTCAGAACAGTTGATGTTCAGAATAAGGAAACTGATGATATACACATTGTATGATATAATACAGGGGGAGTAAGGTTATATGAAATTAATAAAAGGAAACCTGCATACAAGTTGACTAAAAAACTGTTTCCTTACAATGTTTCCAGTAATGCAGTAATACAAATCTTTGTTTTTGTTATTGTAAAATAAACTTTCCTCTTTTAACTGTATCAGATTTGGGAGTTATGAAGAATAGGGACTTTGGAAGACAGAAGTTGTACTCTGAGTATGTAGTAAATGATGAGACTCTGCCTGGCTTGAGAGTATCTAGCAAAATGTTTCTATTACTCATCAGTCACCCAGTGTCAACATTCAAAAATCTTTAAGACTTTTTTCCCTGATCTCAAACTTGTTGTCAAGTTGAGGAAAGGAGACATAATTGTAAATACTTTGTAAACAATTTCTGAATGTTGTGATACTGTTCAGAAAAGGCTAACCTTAGAATAGACTTAAGGTGTGAGAGAAGCATCATAGGGAACATGAGATAGCACAGACTTAAAAAGTTAATAATGTGTAGATAGAACATTCCAGGTACAAGAATGGTCCTTGCAAAAGACTCAGTCCCTTGTTGTGTTAGGGATGATGAGGAAACTCCCTGACCCTACTAAAAAAGTATGTATTAGTTGGTAAATCCTAAGAAACAACTGCTTAGATTTTGCTGTGCTAGATCATTAGTGCTTTTGAAAGGCAAGCGAAAGATTGACATTTTTAGGGTTTTTTTCTTTTTTTGGTATGTTTGTTGGGTTTTTTTTTTTTTAATCTCTCTGATGCTGGAGGGAAGGATCAATGAACAGTATTAGGAGCAGAGATAGATTGAAGTGGAAAATTAAAGCAAAATAGAGGAGACAATTTCATTTGTGGCGAGAGAGCTAATGCTGAAGGAGACTTATCCAGAGGCTAAGGGGGGCAAAGGAGCCTGGAGTCAGGGGTGAGGTGACTGTGTCAGGAAGGTGATGGACATGGGAGGCAGGAACAAAGGCAACATGAGAATGCGTTGCTTAATGTTCCACCACAGAATGGTTGCATCCCCAGTTCACCCTTCATCCTGGACCAGTTTGTACCTCATCTTTCCATTCTCCAAAAAGGTTACCTTTGGATCTCAAGACTCAGTGTGATGAGCTCAACTGTCACAGAGTAGAGAGTGGGTCATTGTCTTTTTTGTTTGGTCCCTCATGCCCATACCATCTTCACCAATGTTGTGCTTTTCTTTCTCTCTGCCTATGGTTCACCATGTTTTACTTTTTCCTGTTTTTGCTGATTTTTCTCCTGTCTGTTTTCACTCTTTGCCCCAAAATGTCCCTTCCTTTTCTAACTACATTTGACAAAATCAATGTTTCCACCCAGTGTCATTGATCTGTGAATAGCTTTGCTATGGCTGTCATAAGCTCTTACGTGAATAAACTCTGTACTGTGAAAGGTCCTTGGAAGCAGATCTTGTAGAGCAGGAGACAGTGACAGAGGAGAGACCATGACTGAGCAATAAGGACCTTCCTGAAGCAAAATCAAGTATCAGAAAGCACAATACATAGGGAAAGTAGAAGTATGTACACGTTATGGAATGGCTAAACTGAGCTAATTAGCACATGCATTCCCTCACAAACTTGTATTTTTTTTTCTTTGTGGTGAGAACAGTTCAAATTGACTATATTTGCAGTTTCAAGAATATAATACATACAATTTTTATTTATCAATTAAAATAAAAATAAGTGAATTTTTGAATAAAAGATAAGGTAGAGGAATGTAAGAGGAAAGTAAGCCAGAGGGAAAAGCAAAAGAAAAAAGTTAGAGAGATTTGTGAGGGAAGTAGCATTGACTTAGTAAAAACTTCCTTAGAGTAATGGAAGTCTCTCTTGACAGGTGGCACCACCCACCCCATTGAACTTTCCTGAATTTTGTCTTCTATGAAATGAAGATTATAATAAACAGAAAATAAGTGAAATAAAGGAAAAGGACCCTTTGGTTCTGTGTATAAAATTAAAATAGATATATATATAATATTTATTTCTAAATAAGAGGTGACCTCTACACTGAAACGTTAACTTTATTTATTTACTTAGTTAGTTGGTTAGTTAGTATTTTAAGTCAGAGTCTCACTCCATCACCCAGGCTAGAGTGCAGTTGCGTGATCACTGCTCGCCGCCACCTCCACTTCCTGGGTTCAGGCCATCTGTGTGCCTCAACCTCCCAAGTAGCTGCCACCACACATGGCTAATTTGTTTTATTTTTTTTGTAGATATGAGATCTCACTCTGTTTCCTAGGCTTGTCTTGAACTCCTGGGCTCAAGCATTCTTCCCGGCTCAGCCTTCCAAAGTACTAAGATTATAGGCATAAGCCACCACGCCTAGCTGACTTTAAATGTATATATATTTTAAAGATTTTAAATGTATATATATTTTTAATTTTATATATATATATGTGCGTGTGTTATCGGTCTTGAATTATTGGTTTTTAATTAAAGCAGCAAGTAATTCCATTTATTTATCTTTTGTCAAATAATGTTTTAAAATATTTATTGATTTATTCAATATTGCAAAATAATTGAAATGGCTCAGTTCTTTAGCAGTTTTGCATTTAAAAGATGAGGGCTTTTTCTGTTGTTCTCAACAACACTGGTGAACTAATGGGCCAATTCTGTTTCCCACTCTTTTGAAATGGCCTCCTTTGATGAATGATAAAAGCAAATTTTCTTTGTTATTTATAATGATATTTAATGGGAAAACTGAACATATAAGAAAGTACTTTTAAACAACATATTTTAAATTTTTAATGAAAGTACTCTTCCAAACATGCCTTAAAATAGTAATAATGTCTTGTGTTTTGTAATTTTCAAGACTTTTAAATGTATAATAATCTGTAAAACCAATTTTTTTTACTTATAGCATCATCTTCATTAATATTATCATTTAAAATGGGCAGTATATGAATTATAAATGAGAATATATTCAAATGATTTATTATATACTGAGAGCCTACCTTTTTTGGCTGTGTTCAGATTACTTTAGCTATAACTAATATGTTAAGTATTCACGTTCTGTTCATTTAATCCTCACCTTATGAAACTGAGGCTTGTAGAAGTAACTACTTGCCAAGAAGTCATATAACCAAGAAGAGACGCAGCCAGAATTCTTTGATTCTATTTATTCAACAGAGGTTTACTGGGCACATACTATGTGCTAAGAATCACGCTAAACCCTAGGAATATAATGGCCAAAAATACTGACAAGATTCATACCTTCATAGGATGTAGTCTGTTTCCAAAGTCCTTGCTCTTAACCGATTTGCTATGGTGCCTACTTTACATATATTGCCTCATAAACACCCTATAATTATAGTACTTGATTTATCCACATTTTATAAATGAAGTTCTGAGGCATCCTTGGCTAAATTAACATTCCAAAGCTCACATAGCTCTTTCACCCTACCAAGTCATTCCCATTATCCCATACTACCTCAATATATAAACAAACAGGCTGGAAAAAAGTAAACTTTTTTATTACAAATAGTATTTGTTTCATAAGTTTCTTGGCCAGCAATTCACTACTCCAGAGGCTAAATGTTCCATAAAGAAAAGCTGCCACAGGGTTAATCTGGATTGACATGCTTTGGGAATCCCATTAAATTACTTCTTTGTTTAGAAGTCAGTTTAGTTAGCAGCACAAAAGAGACTGCTATTGCTTTGGCAAAACAAAACCCAAAAAACGACAACAAGAACTTATTTGTTTACTACCATCTTCCTGAATGGCAGTGAACATTATGTCATCTTAAGTAATAGATGTTTAATTGCAGACTTTTGAAATTGAGAACCATATCTGTGAAAAATGTCATGAATGTACATGGTTTCCAAATATTTGTCAGGGCTGAATTTGCTTTTAAGTTCCAAACAAAAACACAAATAGTCTATGTTTCTTTTTGTGTTGCTATTTCTGTATACCCTTAAGTTTTAAGTATACCACCAATTACCATTTCAAACAAATATGAAACTTTTTACTTATTAAATAGAAGACAAAATACTTCAGAAATTTATTGGAGAGAAGTAAAATCAGTTTTTTGGTGTGCAGCAACACCAGAAATATACTTTCTCATTCTAGACTTGGCATAGTCCTACCAATCACAAAATCTGGCCTAGGCTTACTTTCTGTAATTTGTATTACAAAAACAGTAGCTATATTGAATGTTTTATATGCTTTTTTTCTTGTGCCTGTGTAAGATTCTGGTGTTATTCCCAGACAGAAAATAGATGTTTTAGAAAAACACAGTATGCAACACACACCCACAGTATTGAAAACAATATTTATAATAATAAAACTTATTTTTAAAATATTTTCTAAATGCATAAAAGGTGATATGAAAACAGACTCATATATTTATATGCTTATGAAAAGTGTAGAAATATTATTTAGGAAACAAATAACAACTATAGAGGTTATTGATAAGCTTTATTTGTGGATTACCTATGCATAGGTAGAATAAAATTGTGAAATTTTGGATGAATGGAATATTTTGAATGGAATGAATATTATAGAAAATGTCTACACTGTCAATCATCTATTAGATATAGCCAATCGTTGCCTTTAATAGTTCTTCTTTTTGAAATGATTATACAGAAGGAAAAAGTCTTTTGGAAAATGATATAATTATCCTGAGGATTTTATTGACTATAGTATAAAATCTAATTAATTTATATAGCTTTAAAAATTGTTATTTTTTAAAATACAGTCAGCAATTTCTATGTTGTTATTGTCTTTGAACCTGTATAACTACTACTGAAACCTTAACATCTGGGCACATTTTATTTTTTTATTTTTTATGAGTTGGAGTCTCACTCTGTCACCCAGACTGGAATGCAGTGGCCGCTCCCGACCACCACAGCCTCGACCTCAATCCTTCCGCCTCAGCCTTCCAAGTAGCTGGAACTACAGGTGCACACTACCACGCCCAGCTAATTTTTTTGATTTATTGTAGAGATGAGGTCTCGCCAAGTTGCCCAGGCGGGTCTCGAACCCATGGGCTCAGGCAATCCACTCACCTCAGCCTCCCCAAGAGAGGAATTACAGGCTGAGCCACCAGCTATCTGGGCACATTTTAAATTGCTATTGACTCCAAAATATTTGCCTATCTATATCTTGTTTATCTTATTCAGATGATTACGTTTTATGTAGTCAAATGTCACTGACTTCATTTTCTTATTACTCTTCTGATGTAGTATTTCCCTAGGGGGAAAATACCAATTAACTATCAGTTTAAGATTAAGATTCAGAATTGAGTTTTTAGGAGGACTTGTTTGTTGTGGTTTTAAGTCTGTTACTATTTTAGAGAAAATGGAGCAAAGGAAAGATGTATGTTTCATATTAAAAGTATTTTATTCCACTAAAATTTCAATTGATGAAAGAAGACACTTCCAATATTTGTACAATAGTGAAAACATTGTTTGATCCAGGTAGCAATAATAAAGGAAGGAAAGAAGAAAAGAAAAGGAAACATAAAGACATAAGAAAGGAAAAGAGAACATGTCTCCAAATTAGGTTTGAATTGGATCACCCTTGAGGATCCAGTTATGTATACTTAAGAAACTAAAAAGGAGTTTGTAGAGTGATTTCCACGAGGTTTCCACCGTTTTCCTTAGAGGTTGAACGAGTTTGCTTTCCCACCAACGGTGTAGAAGAGTTCCCTTTTCTCCACATCCTCGCCATCATCTGTTGTTTTTGTTTTGTTTTGTTTTCTTAATGATGGCCGTTCTTGCTGGAGTTAACAAAGAATCGAGTACCATATGTTCTCACTCATAAGTGGACCTTGAACATTTACCATAATACTATAAGAAAGGGATTGGCAGTAGCCAGAAACTACCAGGGGGTGGAGAGGCACATAGCATCAATAAGGGTACCTGATCCCAAACCAAGCGAAGTGAGGACAAAAGAGAGGTCCAAATATTACTTGTACAATGACCACTTGTATACCTAATCCTGAAGTGAACACCACATCTTTAAAATAAAAATGTTTTAAAAAAGAAAAAGAGTTTGTGTCCTGACTGGAAAAACAATAGAGTGAATGAAAAAATGGAATGGAGGAATAGAGTGTGGAATGATCTATAAGAAAATTTTAAATTTTGCTCCTAATAAATGACTCCATCAATTGATAGCATTTCTTATTAATCTAATTCTTTGCTATAGCTTCTAAGACTGAATGTGCATGTATAGATATATAAATCAGGTTTTTAAAAATACTTTATTCTGGAAAACTATTCAGAATTGAATGAAGAAAATTTGATCTGAGCCGGGCTCGGTGGCTCAGCCTGTAATCCCGCGCCTTGGGAGGCTGAGGTGAGTGGATTGCCTGAGCCCACGTGTTCGAGACCCGCCTGGGCAGGCGAAACCTCATCTCTACAATAAATCAAAAAAATTAGCCGGGCGTGGTAGCGCGCGCCTGTAGTTCCGGCTACTCGGAAGGCTGACGCGGAAGGATCGCCGGAGCCCAGCAGGTCGAGGCTGCGGTGGCCGGGAGCGGCC
>CAUYQG010178243.1:0-13622 GCA_963574415.1 Tarsius wallacei | reverse complement strand
TTATTTTATTTATTTATTTATTTTTTGAGTTGGAGTCTCACTCTGTCACCCAGGCTGGAGTGCAGCGGCCGTTCCCGGCCACCGCAGCCTCGACCTGCTGGGCTCCGGCAATCCTTCCGCCTCAGCCTTCCAAGTAGCTGGAACTACAGGCGCGTGCTACCACGCCCGGCTAATTTTTTGATTTATTGTAGAGATGAGGTCTCGCTTGCCCAGGCAGGTCTCGAACCCACGGGCTCAGGCAATCCACTCACCTCAGCCTCCCAAAGGCGCGGGATTACAGGCTGAGCCACCAAGCCCGGCTTGAACATTTTTTCACATGTTTATTTACCATTTGTAAATCTTTTCTTGAATGATGTCTGTTCATGTCATTTGACCACTTTTTTTTCTCTCTCGAGTTGGAGTCTCACTCCATTACCCAGGCTGGAGTGTAGTGACATGCTCATGGCCACCCCAGCATTGACCTGCTGGGCTCTAGAGATCCTTCCACCTCAACCTTCCAAGTAGCCAGACCTACAAGCGTGCGCTACCATGCCCGGCTAATTTTTTATTTATTGTAGAGATGAGGTCTCATCAGGTTGCCCAGGCTGGTCTCCAACCCATGGGCTCAGGCAATCCACTCACCTCGGCCTCCCAAAAGTGTTAGTATTACAGGCTAAGCCAATGAGCTGGGCCCATTCGACCACTTTTTAAAGGAATTACTTGCTTTTTTATTTCTGATTTGTTTGAGTTCTTTGTAGATTCTGGATATTAGTCCTTTGTCAGATGTGTAGTTTGCAGATATCTCCCATGCCATAGGTTGCCTGTTTGCTTTATTATTTCCTTTGCTGTGCAGAAAGTCTTTGGTTTAATTACTACAACCTCAACCTCTTGGTCTCCAGCTTTCCTCTCACCTCAGCCTCCAAAGTAGTTGGGACTGCAGGCCTGCGCCGCTGCACTTGGCTAATTTAAAAAAAAAAAATTTTTTTTTGGTAGCGACATGGCCTTACTATGGTGCCCAGGCTAGTCTCAAATTTCTAGGCTCACACCATTCTTCCACCTCTGCCTCCGAAAGTGCTGGAATTACCAGACATGAGCCACAGTGCCCAGCCAGGATGTACTTTTTTAAAGACAAAAATGAGACTGTGCCATTTTGGGGGGTTTTAGGTTTATTGAAGTGTAATTTACATAAAGTAAAAGTCACCCTTTTTATTGTATACCTCTGAGTCATGACAGTCATGTAATTCTCGCTATAATCAAGATATAGAAAAGTTAAGTCACCCTACAGAATCTCATTTTTCTCATTCCGTAGTTATCTTCTTCCTCTTGTAACTATTTATATCTTTTCCTGTTCCTTTTACAAAATGGCATATGGTTTGTAGTTTTGAAGTCTATCTTCTTTTTTTTTTTGGAGTTGGAGTTGGAGTCTCACTCCGTCGCCCAGACTGGAGTGCAGTGGCCGCTCCCGGCCACCGCAGCCTTGACCTGCTGGGCTCTGGCCATCCTTTTGCCTCAGCCTTCCAAGTAGCTGGAACTACAGGTGCTTGCTACCACGCCCGACTAATTTTTGATTTATTGTAGAGATGAGGTCTTGCCAAGTTGCCCAGGTAGGTCTTGAACCCGTGGGCTCAGCAATCCACTCACCTCAGCTTCCCACAGCGTGGGATTACAGGCTGAGCCACCGAGCCCGGCTTGTCTTCTTTCATGTGGTGTATTTTTTCCTTTAAGGTTTTTGGTTTTGAGATCATGGGTCAATGCAGTTTTCATCAAATTCGTGTGCATTTTTTAAATACAATTTTTATTTTTTTGATTTTGAAAATGTAAGGCATTATTAAATCTGGTACTACTTTAGTTTAAGTTATGAGGTAGATAATCTAATTATAAAAAACCAGCTAGCTAGTTCATATTTGTTACAATTGATTTACTGGTATAATGCTCTTACTAAATACTGATTTTCTCACAGGTAACACAGGTAGCCAGACAGCCGGGACCCCCGACCCCTTCCCCTTACTCAGCACATGAAATAAACAAGGGGCATCCAAATCTTGCGGCAACGCCCCCGGGACATGCATCGTCCCCTGGACTGTCTCAAGTAAGAAAAACCTTTCTTATTAAATAAGAAATTTCCATGTAAAACCTGCATTTGTTTTGCCAAAGCAGTCTTTTAATAGCAACATAAAACATTTCTTGCAGAGTAATTTGTAGTTTGTGTTTTGTATATTTTTAGACATACCTCCATAATGGTGGCTACTAATAATTTTATGCATTTCACTGCTGGTGATATATAGTTTTCTTTTTATTGTTTAAGAAATTAGAGTATAATTCTAAAGTCCATTAAAAATACCCCATAAAGCACTGATTTGCTTTTCGGTGCTTAATCTGCTACCGTCTCCTGCATCTTTTTGGGTGAAGTCTTTGGGTCTTGTTTAGCTTATACCAACCCACAACCACAGGTTTGTTTGGATTTTCTTGTGATTAAGAGCAGGTTAGGATTATAAAGTTCTTTATTGGAATGTGGGATGAGTTAAGCTAATTTCTTTGACCCAACTGTTTAAGATTGTTGGTATTTACATGTGAAATCTACTCTTTCTGATACTGAAAATTATTTTCATAACATTGGTTTTAAGTTTGGCCTCCATATTTTCGACCTCTAGAATTTGGTTACCAAAAATAATGCTAGAGGTAGTGATTATAAGCTAGGGACTGATGATAATTCACACTATAGAATGTTTGGAGAAGAAATGTACAATTTGCTAAACTATGACTGAAATAACCATATTATGGAATGTATAAGTTAATCTGTCATTGACTTAGTGCTATGCCTAAACTTGGTCTAAGTCATTCTTATATGATTTTGAATTTTAAATATTGAAAACATGACAAAATGAACTACTCCTAATTGTTTAAATGAGGCTCATGTGTTGGTTTTTGTAAGCACTGAAAAGAATTACCCAACCTGTTGGTATATTAATTTGAGTCTAATCAGGTGAAAAAAATTATACAGTAATTTGAATAGGGAGAGTTAATATGAAGGATTATTGCATATAACAGGGGGTTGGAATAATGAGGATTTCGGAATATGAAAGACAACTGTCAAGAGTATAGGCGTAGCAATATAAGGATCAACTGCTGCTTGTAGAGCTGAGTAGAGCACCCATAGAAGAGACTTTCTCTCTAGGGCTGAGCCCAAGGCTGTAACTCAACTAATGGTAGAAAAGTCCATGTAGTACTACAGGAGATCTTGCTGAAACTCTTTTCTCTGGAACTTCATGCAGACTTGCCCTGTGAAAAGTTGGACAAGGCTTGCTTCGTCACCAATCTCCTGCAGCTAAGAACTGCTACAGTGCACACTGGGTAAAGGTTCCTTATAGCATAGCATGTCCTTTCAACAGTAGACAATTCAGATAACATTGGATCTGCTGAATCATAAGTCCCAAGTGGTCAGCCAGCTTGCACTGCAACCTAACCTGCAGATCCTTCTTTTATTCTATACCTTGCTCAAAACTGGAAACTTACCTGGTGACTCTGTAGATCATTACAGTAGCACATTTAAATTTTGTATTCATTACCCCTATAACCCCCCAAAAAGCCTATCAAACCATGTACCCCTTTTTCCATGGTAGTGTTAGCTGAGAGACTGCTCCCTCACCCTGTGCTAAGATCTAGACCTTGTTGGAGAGGATGTGATGTGACTTTCTGAACTACAGTGATGCCATGTCAGTGGAACTTACTGAAACATCACTCTCTGGAACTTGTCAGAATTCTGCCTTCTAGGGTTCTAAGGGAAATCTGTTCGTTAGGAGATTTCTTAGAAGAGGCGCTATGCTACAGAACTCCCTGAATGAGTACCAAGGGTAGCTATTGGCTGCTGGTGCTGCTGCCTTCTGTGTGCTGGCTGCAGCAGGAACTTGGCGCTTGAGAAGCTATGCCCACCAAGGGATCTGGTCACTGGAGAGGAGAAGCCATCTTTTGGAGACCCTGTCGGGGCTGCTGGAACCCATAGGAACCAGAGATCAAAACCCTTTCCTCCTAGAGTATCTCTACAGTGCCTAATACTGACAGAGTTTAACATTGTGCTAGCTGAAATACTTGACTAGACCGATCTATTTTCACATTACAGGCAAACGGTGAATTTGAGCTGAAAGGCAAGCAATTGGTAGCTGGCATATAAGGGAAAGAGCTTAGTTTTCCACTTGAAATTCTTACTGTTTCAAGTTGTGATTTAACCCCAAACAGTTGGCCCAAAGCACTGAAGGTTTCTGAAAGGCAGGACTGCTTGCAAATGCATAGTCTGTATTGATGTGTAAGGGTGGTCTCCCTGTGGTCTCTGTTGTTGTTCCCACAAACACTGTTCTGTATGTCATTTTATCAGCTGCCTTTAGAAGCCAGAGTACATGAATACCAGGGGAGAAGGGTCTCCAAATATTGTCTTGCATTCCTTTGTGGTTTGTTTTGCTATAATTTTGTATAATCTGACTAATGAACCCAGTAAATCACAACTGGTTCGCTGCCCTTTTTATCCTTCCTTCTGTTCAGACAGAGGGAGGCTTATGTGGATCCTTCTGTCTTCTGACAGTATCTTAACATTTGGTGATAGGTTGAAGAAGTTTTTTTTTTACATTGACATACCTAGAAAAACAGAGTTTTGTGGGAAATTCAGTTTTCTTAGGTTTAGCAGGTGAAACTGGTTTATAAAAGTATAGAGGGCATCCTTTCTGCCGTCTCTAAAGGTTCTCTGAATTGACTGACAGTATTGAGATAAGTAGGAGAAAAAGGCATATAAATTTATTAAGTGCATAAACACGAGAGTCTTGCAAATATGAAACTCAGAGAAGAAGCAGGTGGTTGAGGCTTGAATACTCTCCTCATAGGAGAGCTGGAAGTGGTAGGGGGCTATAAGGAATTATAGAGGGGCAGTCAGTTATTTTTAGGTGAAATGAATTAGTTCAAATTACAATGAACTGAGAAAATGTGGTGAAGGATGGAACTTCACCTTGATCAGAGGTATTATTATGTAGAGTCTCCCAGGAATCTCTAAGAGTTGCCCTTAGAAGTAAAATGAAAAGTCTTTCTGGAAATGGTGATGGCTATATTCTGTCCTTTTCTCTATGATTAATCTTCCTTGGTTATTTGAGGAATTTCTTAGAGAGGTTTTTAAGACAATTGCATTTCTGTTGGAAAGAAGTTTTCTTAGTCCTATCTCTGCGCCCCAACAAGTTCATGAATCATAATGGAAAGCAGAACCTTCAAGATAGAGCAGAAAGGATTACAGATTTGAAGTCAAACCTAGGTTCTAGAGCTGGCTTTGTGTCTTTCTGGTTATGTGACATTGGGTAAATTATTATCTCTGGAACTTGATTTCTTCATCTGTTATATAGGGGAGAATTAGAATTCTGTTATCTTTTAAGAGGGTTGTAATGGTGGTTATGTAAAATCTTGTCTGAGAACAGGATATGTTAAATTCAATACATGACATTATGATTTTTATGCCTGTCATACTTGGCTCTCCTTTAGATTTATATATATATGCGTATATCATACATGTATGTTTTTGTGTATGTATGTATGTAGTGTATTTATCCTTGCCTGCTAATTTTTCTATTTGGCTTCCTGTCTAGCATTAGTGTGGAACTCAGAAGCTATCTCTAAGAGTATGAAATGTTTTTGCCTATCCTGACATTAGGACATTTGGCTTGGTTTTTGTCTGTTGGCAGTGACATGTTTTATTCTTGTGAACAAAACTTTTAGATTCAGATAAACCAAGGATAAGATAATAGAAACTGGCCATTGCCTTACTATGGTGTGGCCATGTGCTCTTTGAGCTACGGCCAGGCTGTGCTTTCTCAAGTTTTGGCCCCTTCTCCTTCCTTGTTGAGAGGATTGCCTGAGCCCTCTGGTTCAAGACCAGCCTGGGCAACTTGGTGAGACCTCATCTCTACACCACATCAAAAAATTAGCTGGGCATGGTGAGGTGTGCCTGTAGTTCCAGCTACTTGGAAGGCTGAGGCTGAAGGATGGCCTGAGCCCAGCAGGTCAAGGCTGCTGTGGCCGGGAGCGTGCCAGTGCCCTCCAGCCTGGGTGACAGAGTGAGACTCCATCTCAAAAAAAAAAGAATTATGATCAGCTCTTCCAATTGTTGAGATGTATTTTAATGTGATATTTTATTGGATAATTTCAGCTCTCTTGTCATTTTTTGTTTTATTAATAAAAACAGTTGCAACCATATTTATAAATTAGGACTTTTTTTTTTTTTGAGTTGAAGTCTCACTCTGTCGCCCAGACCGGAGTGCAGTGGCACGCTTCTGGCCACCACAGCCTCGACCTGCTAGGCTCCGGCGATCCTTCCGCTCAGCCTTCCAAGTAGCCAGAACTACAGGTGCGCGCTACCACGCCTGGCTAATTTTTTTTTGGATTTATTGTAGAGATGGGGTCTCGCCAAATTGCCCAGGCAGGTCTCGAACCTGCGGGCTCAGGCAATCCACTCACCTCGGCCTCCCAAAGCGCGGGATTACAGGCTGAGCCACCGAGCCCGGCCTAAATTAGGACTTCAACAAATGTTTTTGTACTGGATGTCTCATGTTTTGTGCAATTCTGTAACTTACATTGAAATATGTCCTAAGTAGCTGGATTAAACTCTGGTGATTTTCTTTTAAAATTTCTGTGGATAGTTTTTAAGTGTTGCTGCAAGTATAATTGTTAAATACAATTATTATTATTATTATTTATTTATTTATTTTTGAGTTGGAGTCTCATTCTGTTGCCCGACTGGAGTGCAGTGGCCGTTCCCGGCCACTGCAGCCTCAACCTGCTGGGCTCTGGCGATCCTTCCGCCTCAGCCTTCCAAGTAGCCGGAACTACAGGCGAGCGCTACCACGCCCGGCTAATTTTTTTTGATTTATTGTATAGATGAGGTCTCATCAAGTTGCCCAGGCGGGTCTCGAACCCGTGGGCTCAGGCAGTCCACTCACCTCAGCCTCCCAAAGGCACGGGATTACAGGCTGAGCCACCGAGTCTGGCTCAATACAATTATTTTTTAGACTACTCACCCTGAACCCCAAGTTTTAGGTTTCAGGTTCTGTTTCTCAAATTGAAAGACTAGAACTCAAATTTAAAGGCTAGAACTCTAAGTATTCAGCACTGTTTCAGAAAGGAAAGGACTTTGTAAGAACCAACTAACATTGATTTTGTAAGCATTTCGTTAGTCCTCTTTGATGTAGGCTCTTTTTGTTGATCATTTTCATTTTCGTCTGAATAATGGCAGGAAAAAAGGTTTAGGATTTTGTCTGTTTTACATTGAAGAACTGTGTCTTCTGGACAAATCATGGGAGACTCTTCCTGATTTCTCTAGGTACCTCTGTCAGCATTTCCCTTGCAAGTTACTGTTTTGGAATTTTACAATTCATTTATTTCCTATAGATTGGGCAGGAAAACTCACTTCAGTGCCACCAGTTAATTATTTTTGTACCTAATTGTGACATTTAGATTTCCAATTTTTATAAAAGGTTCGAATAATTACTATATTAATTCAGCTACAGAAATTAGCATGTGCCATTGAATTTTGAGATGGGAACTAGGACAGGTAAGTTCTTTTTTTAAAAAATAGATTCAAGGGTACAAGTATAGTTTTATTACATGGATAAATTGCCTAGTGCTAAAGTCGGGCTTTATTGTAACTATCACCTGAATAGTTTAGTTTACACTGTACCCGATAGGTAATATCTTATCCTTCATCTCTTGTCTTCCACCTTTTGGAGTCTTCAGTGGCTATTACTCTACTCTGTATGTTGATGTGTAACCATTGTTTAGTTCCCACTTATAAATAAGTGAGAACATGTCTTTGACTTTTGTTTCTGAGTAATTTCACTTAAGATAATGACTGCAAATGACATGAAATGATTTCATTCTTTTCAAGGCTGAGTAGTATCCCACATATATTTGGTGTGTATGTGTGCATTTTCTTTATCCATTCATTCATTGATGGACTCTTAGATTTATTTCATGACTTTGCTATCGTGAAAAGGGCTATGATAAATTTACTAGTGCAGATGTCTTTCTCATATAATGATTTCTTTTTCTTTGGGTAGATACCCAGTAGTGGGATTTCTGGATCAAATGGTATTTCTCATTTTAGTTTTTGAGAAATTTCTATACTGTTAAGTGGTTATATTAATTTACATTCCCACTAACAGTGTATATCTTAAGTGTCTCCTTTTCTCCACATCCTCACCAACTTTTTTCTTTTTTATTTTGAGTTGGACTCACTCTGTCACCCAGGCTGGAGTGCAGTGGCATGCTCAAGGCTACCACAACCTCAGGCTGCTGGGCTCAGGTGATCCTTTGCCTCAGCCTGCCAAGTAGCTGGAATCACAGGGACGTGCCACCATGATTTTTTATTTATTTATTGTAATTTTTTTATCTATTGTAGAAACAAGATCTCGCCAAACTACCCAGGCTGTTCTTGAGACCCTGGGCTCAATCAGTCCTCTTGACTCTGCCTCCCAAAGTGCTGGGATTACAGGCGTGAGCCACCATGCCTGGCTTGTTGGTTTTGACTTTTTTTTTTTGAGTTGGAGTCTCACTCTCTCACCCAGACTGGAGCGCAGTGGCCACTCCTGGCCACCGCAGCCTCCACCTGCTGGCTTCTGGCGATCCTTCTGCCTCAGTCTTCCAAGTAGCTGGAATTACAGGCACACGCCACCATGCCCAGCTAATTTTTGATTTATTGTAGAGATGTGGTCTCGCCAAGTTTCCCAGGCGCGTCTCGATTCCGCGGGCTCAGGCAGTCTACTCACCTCGGCCTCCCAAAGTGCTGGGATTACAGGCTGAGCCACTGAGCCCAGCAATTTTTGACTTTTTAATAATAGCCATTCTGATTGATGTAAGATGGTATCTCATTGTGGTTTCAGTTTGCATTTCTCTGATGATTAGGGATGATGAGCATTTTTTATGTTCGCTGTTTGTCTTCTTTTGAAAAAATACCTGTTCATGTCCTTTGCCCATGTTTTAATTTTGTTGTTGTTGAGGTGTTTGAGTTCCTTTTATATTATGGATATTAGTCAGATGGGTAGTTTGCAAATATTTTCTCCCATTCTGTACAGTGTCTGTTTATTGTGTTGATTATTTGTTATGTTGTGCAGAAACTTTTTCATTTAAGTTTTGTTAATCTCTTTTTATCTTTGTTGTGTATTGGCTTTTGAGTGCTTAGTAATAAATTCTTTGCATAGACCAATGTCCAAAAGAAGTTTTCCTAGATTTTCTTCTAGGATTTTTAAAGTTTCCGGTCTTACGTTTAATTCTTTCATGCATTTTTAGTTGGTTTTTTTGGTTTGTTTTTGAGTTGGAGTCTTACTCAGTTGCCCAGACTGGAGTGCAGTGGCCGCTCCTGGCCACTGCAGCCTTGACCTTCTGTGCTCTGGCGATCCTTCTGCTCAGCCTTCCAAGTAGCTGGAACTACAGGCACGCTCTACCACACCCGGTTAATTTTTTGATTTATTGTAGAGATGAGGTCTTGCCAAGTTGCTCCGGCGGGTCTCGAACCCGCGGGGTCAGGCAATCCACTCACCTCAGCCTCCCAAAGTGTGGGATTACAGGCTGAGCCACCGAGCCCAGCCTATGTGTCTGTTTTTATACCAGTACCATACTGTTTTGGCTACTGTATGTAGCCTTGTATAATTTGAAGTCAGGTTGACATGATGACTCCATCTATGTTCTTTCTGCTTAGAATTACTTTGGCTATGTTAGTTTCATATGATTTTGGATTTCATATTAATTTTAGAATTGTTTTTCCTCATTTTGTGAAAAATGACATTGGTAATTTGACAGGAATTGCACCGAATCTCTAGAGTAGTTTGGGTTTAAATGGTTATTTGCAAAGATACTGATTCTTCTAATCCATGAACATGAGATGTTTTTCCATTTCTTTTTGTCATCTATAATTTCTTCCATCAATGTTTTATAGTTCTTCTTATAGATATTTTTCACCTCTTTGGTTAAGTATATTTCTAGGTTTTTTTTATTTTTGGGTATCTATTACAAATGTGATTGGGTTGTTGATTTGGTTCTCAGCTTGGTTAATGGTGTGTGTATAGAAGTGCAATTGCTCTTTTGTGTTGGTTTTGTATTTTGAAACTTTACTGAAGTCGTTTATGAACTTTAGGAGTGTTTTAAAGGAGTTCTTAGGGTTTTCAAGGTATAAGATCATATCATCAGCAAACAAATAATTTGACTTCCTTCTTTCTAATTTGGATGCTGTTTATTTCTTTCTCTTGTTTGATTTATATCGCTAAGACTTCCAGTATTGTGTTGAAAAGGAGTGGTGAACGTGGGCATGTTTGTCTTGTTCTAGTTCTTGAGGGGAATGCTTTAAACTTTTCCTTGTCCAGTGTGATGTTGACTACAGGTTCTGTTGTATATGGTTTTTATTATTTTGAGGTATGTTTCTTCCATGTCTAGTTTGTTACGAGTTTTTATCATGAAGAGATGCTAAATTTTATCAAATGGATTTTCTGCATCTATTGAGATGATCATATGGTTTTTGCTTTTAATGCTGTTTATAACATTTAATGATATGTGTATGTTGAACCATCCTTGATTTTGAAACCCACTCTATTGTGTTGTAGTAACTTTTTAAATGTGCTGTTGGATTCCGTTTGATAGTATTTTGTTGAGTTTTTTTTTTTTGGCATCTATGCTTATCAGGGATAATGGCCTATAGATTTCTTTTTTTTGTTGTCTCCTTATCTGGCTTTGGCATCAGAGTGATACTGGCTTCTTAGAATGAATTAGGGAGTGTTCCCTTCTCCTTGACTTTTTGGGGAACAGTTTCAGGAGGATTGTTACCAGTTCTTCACTGTACATTTGTTAGAATTTAGCTGTAAATCTATCTGGTCCTGGGCTTTTTTTTTGTACAGAGGTTAATTACTGGCTCAATTTCATCACTTGTTATTGGCCCCTTCACGATTTCTCTTTCTTCCTGGTTCTATTTTGGTAGGTTGTAATGTTTCCAGGAATTTATCCTTTTCCTCTAAGTGTTATAGTTGTTGTGTATAGTGGGGTTCATAGTAGTTTCTGATGATCTTTTGTATTTCTGTGATATCACTTGTAAAGTCTACTTTTGTTTATATATGACTGTGCTTATTTTAATATTCACTCCTTTTTTCCCCTTGATTAACCGAACTAGTGGTCTATCAATTTTGTGTATGTTTTCAGAGAATCATATTCTTGTTTCATTTGTTCTTTTATTTTTTGGTGATAATTTCCATCTTAATTTTGTCATTGACCCAAAGACCATTCAGGAACAGGCTGTTTAATTTCCATGTATTTGCATAGTTTTGAAATTTCACTTGGTGTTGATTTCCAGTTTTATTGCACTGTGGTCGAGAAGATTCCTGATATGATTTTTAAAAAAAATTATTGATGCTTGTTTTGTGACCTGACATATGGTGTGTTTTGGAATATGTTCCATGTGCTAGTGAGAAGAATGTATATTCTTTGGTTGTTGGGTCAAATAGAACAGGTAAGTTTTAAAATAATTAGCAAATATGGAAGTTTGACTTTTCAATTCAGTATACTTATGATAACTCCTGCAGAAATGAATATTCCATCCATATGATTCAGAGTGCTGTGTGGGAAGTGAGCAGACAGGACTCTGGTGAAAAGGTCAGCAGAGGGATTGAGTACCATGGTAGATGTGTACAATCTTGTCCTGAGTTTAATCAGGCAGTTGGGTATATATGCCTATCCAGATTTATTGTGGGATGGGGAGCATATACTTTTAAGGAATGTGGGAGAAGTGATAGGACAAGCTTAATACAAGACTTCTTGTTTTTAAATAACGGATCAAATGGAGAAAGTTTACTATACAATTAGTGGTATACTAAAGATAGTTATCTTTGTAGAACTACGAATGTGAGTTTCAGTGACTCAGCAGTTGATGAAAAGCAGACAATACACACATCTTGTAGTAGATGTATGGTAACTGTAAATTCTCTCAGTGAATAGAAAAAGGTTAAGTGAGTTATATTTAAAGCAAGTAGCATCAATTAACTACAAAGAATAAATATTATAAATTGATAGTCATAGAAAGACTATTATAAAAATGTTATAATTTAGTTACCAAACTACTTTTTTCCTCACCAAACTACTTTTTTCCTCAACACATATACTTATTTACTGTTTTTTTTATCAGGTAGTCTAGTCATGCTGATAATTAGGTAACAGGAATGATCTAATCTGATTTCCAGACTTTGCATTAGTTGATGGATCCTTTTCTTTCTTCTGTGAAGAATGATAAACTCTCAAGCTATCTGAATCCTATCTCTCTTGTGTTATTTCTGACTTCCCAGTAGTTTATTACGTAGATGACTACTCAGTAGGTGACATATGAAAAGAAAGTATGTTGCCAGTATTTTGTTGTACCTTACATGTAAAATAAATCTCCCTTTCTATTCACTGCCAATGTTAGTCTGTTTTCAAGTACTACACTATGTTATCCAAGCCTCTGCTTATTATTCCAATTGTCATTACTCTTGATCCCCACAAAAATTGCCCATCTTTTTTTACAGTTCATTTTCAAATTTTCACCTGTTTAGTGTGGTTTACAACTTATCAACCTAATTAGCTAAGTACAATATTGCAACTGTCAAAGTCTTGTCAGGAGGAAAAAAATTATACTTCATTATTTCAAGTAGAGGGGATTTAATACATGGATTTATTATACTGGCTGAATGATTTAAAAGGAGTAGCAGCGGTAATCTGGAGATTAATTACTGCAGGAAGCAGCTGACATCCCTAGAGCTGAGATAATGGGAAAGAAATGTTGGTGTCAGAACCTAGGAGTTTGGCAGAAGGATCCCTTAGGACTGTTGCTACAATCTCTGAGAAAGGAGTTACTGTAGATTGATCCTTAGATATCAGAAATTCAGTAGGTGGGAGAGGAAGGTGAGGCTGGTATTTTGAATATCAGGTGAGCATGCCTGTCTGCTGGTGGCATCGTTGAGTAGCTTGGAAAGCCTGAGACTGGCGAATCTGAAAGCCATACTGACAGTGGGTAAAGCATCCTCCTACTTACAGACTGGGTTAGAGCTGATGTACAATAAGTAACTGACAAAAATAAAAGTAAAAGGATATAAAACCTCCTTACTAATAAAGGGTAAATTGGAACCAATAAACCCCTGTGAATTTTTTTAAAAGTCAGGGAAGGGGAAATACAAAGTAAATGTGTAAGATAACAGGACTATGAAACATTGGTAACTGATAATAACAGTTTAATCTCTCAATTAAATAGCGACACAAATTGATCAAAAATAAAATGTAGGTATATGCATTTAAGGTGACACACAAAGATTGAAAACAAAAGCATTGAAACATTAGCTTGAAGATACTAATAAAATGAAAGCAGGTATAAGCAATCTTTGAAAGTCAAAATAGAATTCAAGACAAAAACCATTATATAGTAGAGACATAATTCTTTTTTTTTGAATTGGAGTCTCACTCTGTCGCCCAGACTGGAGTGCAATGGCCGCTCCCGGCCACCGCAGCCTCGACCTGCTGGGCTCCGGCGATCCTTCCGCCTCAGCCTTCCAAGTAGCTGGAACTACAGGCGTGCGCTACCACGCCCGGCTAATTTTTTGATTTATTGTAGAGAT
>CAUYQG010178242.1:0-36386 GCA_963574415.1 Tarsius wallacei | reverse complement strand
TTTTGAGTTGGAGTCTCACTCTGTCGCCCAGACTGGAGTGCAGTGGCCGCTCCCGGCCACCGCAGCCTCGACCCGCTGGGCTCCGGCGATCCTTCCGCCTCAGCCTTCCGAGTAGCTGGAACTACAGGCGCGTGCTACTACACCCGGCTGATTTTTTATTTATTTATTTACTGTAGAGATGAGGTCTCGCCAAGTTGCCCAGGCGGGTCTCGAACCCGCAGACTCAGGCTATCCACTCACCTCAGCCTCCCAAAGACGCGGGATTACAGGCTGAGCCACCGAGCCCGGCTGCAATGTATTTTTTTAAAAAACGGAGACTCAGTAAACGGAGACTCAGTCGCTGAGCCGGGCTCACTCCGGCGGCGCCACGGCTTGCATCGCCAAGCCCTTCCACGACCTCAGTGCCATCAGCCTGGATGGGGAGAAGGCGGATTTCAACACGTCCCAAGGCCGGGCGGCACCGATCGAGAACGCGGCTTCGCTCCGAGGCACGACCACCCGGGACCTCACGCAGCTCAGTGAGCTGCTACGCCGCTTCCCCGGGCGCCTGGGGGTCCCCGGCCTCCCTTGCAACCAATTTGGACATCAGGAGAACTGTCAGAATGGGGAGGTCCTGAATGGTCTCAAGGATGCCCGCCCGGAGGGCGCGTACCAGCCCACCTTCACCCTTCTCCAGAAGTGTGATGTGAACGGGCAGAACAAGCACCCCGTCTTCGCCTACCTGAAGGACCAGCTCCCCTACCCCCAGGACGACCCGCATTCCCTCATGACCGACCCCAAGTTCATCATCTGGAGTCCTGCGCGCCGCTCGGAGGTGGCCCGGAACTTCGAGAAGTTCCTCGTCGGGCGGAGGGGGAGCCCTTCCTGAGCTATAGCCGCCCCTTCCCCACCATCACCTTCGAGCCTAATATCAAGCGCCTCCTCAAAGTTGCCACACAGACCAGGCTGCTCTGCGCCCAGGTCTGCCCTGCCTGGTCCCGAGCGCCCTTCGTAGGGCTCAGTGGGCCCTCCGGAGACACTGCGGGCCCTAAGGTTCCCCAGACATCGGTCCCCTTCACTGAGGGCCCTGCCGTCCCCCTGCCTGCTTCTTCCTCTCCCAGCCGTCTGCTTAGTGACTCAGCGTGGGCTCTGGGCCTTCACAGAATGATGGCAACCTCCTAAACCCCGTGGACAGTGTTTGAAAAGCGCGAAGGGCCCGGGCCACCCTGCTGGAAGAGCCCAATAAAGGGCAGGTGTGGAAAAAAAAAAAAAAAAACAACGCAAAAGTTTATAAGCCATTTCCAATAGTATCATATCTAAAGCTCAAAATAATCCAAATGTGTGTGTATTGGTTTATACAATTTTTTAAATTATTGACATTGTTATATAAGCAGCCTACAATTATCTCCCGATAGCCTTTTTTGAAAAGAAAAATTAATTACTCTGCAAAGGAAAAAGATATTTCCATTCAACTAGTCGACTTCACATGTGGACAAATTATAAATAATAGTCATCCCTTGAAATGGTTACTGGGAAGAAGCAATGGGGGGGAGGGGACTTCACTTTTCCATTGGATGATGGCTAGTGATTCAGAAAATTATTCCAGCAGTAGTTCTCTATTTGAATAAGGCATTTTGTCTAAATAAGTGTAAGTTTACCACCTGAGCTGGTGCTTAAGAACTACCTACACAAATCAGGCATGGAGGCCACTTAGGGTCTAAAAGAGTTTCCAGATGAAACGGACCTCCTACACTAAAAAAATAGTTTTAACATGCAGGTTCTTAGATGGGCCAGTAAACAAATGCCTGATTGCCCCATGCAATAGGCCAATCAGTCCTACTGATTCTTTAACAACTAGAAAGAGGTTCCTGCTGTGTAATGAGATTATGGAGCACATGATAGATTAGTGACCTTTTGAATTAGGACAAGCAACATGAACTCACTAACAAATTCCCCCTTATATTGGAGAGGCTATGCTAAGGGTGTCGGCCATTTGACAAAAAAGTAGAAGTGCAGATGGAAATACCAACGTATAAAGCTTCACTCTTCAGTGCTCCACAGCTAAGACTCAGAACTCACATCTGGCTTGAATATTCTGCAAGCATCTAATAATTTTAGTCAACAACTACACAGAAAACTTTTTACCTATTTGGATTTATACGTCTGTTTTGAAGTATATTTGAAAAAAATCAACCACAACAGCTTCCTACATTTATTGACCAATCAGTGGAGTCTTAACTAGTGTAATAAGTTTTAGACATAAACAAAACCCTTATTTCTTTAATTCTTAATCTTATTTTCATTGTGTAAGACATTGTTGTATTTGCATAGCACAGGTATATGGACTGAGGCAGAGCAGTCAGTTTGACTTGGGGTAAAGCTCAGGATACCTCATTTAGTAGCTATGTAGATTCAATCAGAGAGGATTTTTGTTTGTTTGTTTAACCCCGCTTGATATCAGTCTCATCTTTAATATGGGATAATATGCTACCTACTCATCAGATAATTGTGAAGATAAAATTAAATAATCTATATAGAACTCTTAGCATAATGACTAACATGTATATACACTAATATCTCTGAATATTAACTAGTGTTTATTATTATCGAAAAATATTCCAATGGAATAAACTTTTTTCTAAAGAAGAATTTTCCTACAAATAAATTGTTTAGTTTATTGAACAAAACATAATTTGTTCACACAAGTTTGATTGAGGTAAACTTCCTCACAAAATCATGGAGGATTTCCATTTCACTTTTATTCCATTTGTATCATTACCCCTCATAATACCTTCTAAAGAAGAGCCGAATTCCTTTGTACATGAGGAGATAAGTAATTTGGGGATAATCTTAGTGGGTTAGTTTTGGCAATGCAGTTGGGTGTGAACACATCTGGCAGTATTCTTCTGTGCTGTTAGTTTGATCAGCTACTTTTTTCAGTTAAGAATGAAGTTCATGCTTTTGAGACTAAATGAAGATGATTGGCTTGTATGGAATAGTGGTGGCTAGATTAGCATTAAGCCCTAAATAGCTAAGCAATTCAAACCAAGACCTAGGCACTACTCGTCCCAAAACCTCAGTATATGGACTTATTCTGAGTTTCAGAGTATTGCAGAGTGTTATGAGCATTTTATCAATGCTATTCAAATGTGATTTTCAGAATAATCAAAAATTAGTAAAACAAGTGGGTAATCCACATTAAGGTTCCTGCTATAAACCATAACCTGTGTGGAGAGAACTGTCAATTTCTGAATTCTCAAGGTACAGTTTCTGTGCTTTCAGGGCAAAGTATTAGGAAAGAGAATTACCGCTACGAACACTTTATACACCATTACAATAACTCCTCTTCATGCTGAACAGAACAGACTTTTATATGCTACTTATACTCTCTTTTAAACAACTTTTTCACACAAATGATAATATGTGGTATATCATGCTACATAGACCATTATTAAATATATGTACTGTAGCTCATGACAACAATATACACATAAACCAAATTTATGTGTAAAGTTAGTTTTTGGAATTTGATTTAAAAGAACACTGAAATTATTTACTGTGTCAACTGAAAATACTATTCAATCATACCAGGTTGTACACAATCTAATACAGGTTTGATTGAATGTAAGAAAATTTAAGCAGACTGTTATAATCTGAATGTTTGCACCCCCCAAAATTCCTATGTTAAAACCTAATCACCAATGCCATGTTGTTAGGAGATGAGACCTATGGGAGGTAACTAGGCCACTAGGACAGAGTCAAAAGAGGACTGAAATCTTAACATAGAAAATACCAAATTTCTCATATGTAAATTCTCATAGAGGTTTGGGGCTTTTAAGTTTTCAGAATTTTTTAAAAATTAGAACATCCCCCACCTAAACTGGGCCAAATTTGCCACACAAAAATATTTATTGTTAAAAATGTTGTCAAAGGTCAGCATCATAGTAAATTATTACATTATTATGTAAAAATACTTATTAAAATATCACTTAATGGCACTGGGTGAAACATTCTAGAACGGAACACAATTTATTTTTAATATCTTCAAACTTTCACTATCAACACAGACCCTAACACTTGCCTCTGTTTCCATAGTTTTATTTCAGAAACACCCTCTTACTTCTTTCCCTTTAACCATCGGTGTTGGTTTAAGTAGCAGTGGCGACAACTGTCCTTATGCTGTGGGTAGAAAGTGAAAGGTGGCCAGAAGCCAAATGATTGGCCATGAGTCACTCTGCCTGCCAGTGAAGATGGACAAAGTAGCCTGTGCACAGAAACCTGTGGCACACTGGGAAATGGAAAAGAGGAAAGAGTCATGAGATTTTTGTTCAAAGGTCTAAAATCCAACAGTGCATCTGGAGCAAACTCAAAAGTACGCCAGCAAGGTGGGCTACCTTAATAATGTTATAGTAACATACAAACATATGGACTTAGCAACAACTTGGATGGATTTAGAGTCGATCATACTCGGTGATACATCACAGAAACAAAAAACAGAGTGCCATATGTTTTCACTCATAAGCGGACCTTGAAGAGTTATTATAATACTATAAGAAAGGAATTGTCAGTAGTGGGAAACTGTCACGGGAGGAGGGGGTGAAATTGGCAGTTGAGGGAAACTACCAGGGGAGGGAGGGGCATACCTCATCAACAAGGGTACCTGCGTAATCAACGTTTGTATACCTAACCCTGAATTGTACCCCACATCTTTATAATAAAAAAAAAGAGAGAGAAAAGGAAAAAAATAAAGAGCATAATTATATCTTTCAAAAAAAATAATAATGATGTTATAGTAACATAATATTATGACAACAGATATACTACTAGCCCTAAGAGAAAAAATACTCTGTAGCCAAAATGCAAAGTCTTGGGAGTTCCTGCATAAGTATTCTAGGTTATTCATACCAGCATCTCTTCAGGTAAAGGCAAAAGGTTGAATATTTGGATAATTTCAAAATCTACCGCCTAGATTCAGGTGCCTTGTTACTTTGGAGGCTTACTTATTGGAATTTACCATTGATATAATAATAATCAGAAATAATTTATGAACACCAATATATATGGCGCAAAGTTTCATAGGTAAAAAGACTGATTAAAGAGTTATATGCAGCCGGGTGTGGTGGCTCAAGGCTGTAATCCCAGCACTTTGGGAGGTCGAGACGAGAGGATTGCCTGAGACTAGGGGTTTGAGACCGGCCTGGGAGACTTGGTGAGACCTCGTCTCTACAATAAATCAAAAAATTAGCCGGGCATGGTGGTTCACACCTGTAGTTCCAGCTACTTGGAAGGCTGAGGCAGAAGGATTGCCTGAGCCCAGCAGGTTGAGGTGTGGTGGCTCAAAAAAAAGAGAGAGAAAGAGAGAGAGAGAGAGACATGCCATAGGAGAAGGATACAATAAGTCCCCAAAACAAGATGGATTCCAAAATATAAGTCTGGAGCTGACCAAAGCTCAGAGCATAAGGGAAGCCATGTCAGCACTCACCCACAAAGGGGTTATGACTGAACCGCAATGGATCTCTCGACAATTTCTTCATCTTTAATGTGACTTGGGATTATATGGCTGAGGCTGCCCTGTCCAGATGTCTGTGTATCTTCTTCCTTTGTACTCACATTAGCCGTAATTTGGGGTTCTGAGCCATTGCACACCCACTTATGGGACTTACTGTTTTAACAAAATCACACTGGTCACTTGTCCTTCTTCAGATTCCTGTAGAGTCTATTTTTGGCAATGTACAACATAATACTTATATTTTACTTACGGAATGTATGCTACATACTTAAAATATTTCTTTGGACTGCTGAAATGTCTGCTCAAATTATAAATTCCATGAACGTGTCAGTCATTGACTTTTAGCCCACTGATGCCAAAGCACCTAACACAGTGCTATATACCCAGTGAACCAACACCAAATTGGTGAATTGGGGGAACATGCCTACTTGTTAGGAGGAAACACCTAAATTAAACTGACTAAAATAAGTTGATTCTTAGAAACTGAAGTTCATTAAGCAAAGGTTGGAGATCAAGGTATTTGCCTTAATGAGTACAAACACAAATTAGTGTGTGGAAGAAGATGATAGTTGTCTGCGAGTTAACAGAAAAACATGAATAAAACCTAGGTCTGCTGACTAAGAAGATTCTCACTCTCTAGATTTTGGTATATTGCTAACTAGAATATATTTTACCATCTCCCTTTAGCTTTTAAAAATGGATCCTCTCTAAGGGTTGGAAAGTATGCTTGAATTTCAAGGGGGAAAAAATGCCCCATCATATTTATTTGATCTCAAGTATCAAAAGATAGTCTCGTTTGGTAGCAATCCCATCTCTGTCCTATCAAATGAAAGGAAATGGAAATAGTAATTTTATTTGTTATGATGAATTCTGCCAGTGTCCAATGAGATAAAAATAGGCAGTGATTTTCTTTCTGCTACCGACAGGAATTAGAACAAGCAGGAAAGAAACAAAGCTGTAAGCATATTTATAACTTAGCATGCTCTGAATCAGGACAAGACAGAAACAAATACAGATTAAGATTTTAATATGCAATCAAATGTCTCTTTAGAAACTTTATCAAGAAGAAAAAAAATCCTCAAGTGCTTCAGACAAGAGAGAATGGAAAAGAACCTTTAATATAACAATTACTGAGACTATCACAATAACAAAGTTTCTCAAGAGAATAATTAACATTGTGAAAGGATGAACTCTATGCTAGCTTTATTTAACACACTTCAGCCACATGAAGGTCCCTGTTTATTTATTTTTGCTCCATCTATTTTTGTGGATTTTCAAAGTCCAAAATGTTGATTGCATAGACTGATAGAAACATCTACACCAGCGTATCACAAAATATAATGGAAGCAAAGGGAGGAAAAAGAGTGCTACTTGGGAGAAAGTCATAGACAGCCAAAAAAAAAGTCACTTTTATATATCATTCCCGCAGATCAGAAAGAACATTTCAGAAAATGTGATCAACTGATGCAAGGTGGGAGCAACATGGGGAGAAAGAATCAGGAGGATATCTTAGCAGAAGATAACTACAGAAGCTTTGCAAGAGACACCAGAGTAGCCTAGCACTCTCTTTCCAGAAATGACTCAAAATATGTCATTAGTCGAGTAACAGGAAAAGCGCCTACCATTTCTCCAGCACCACCTTTACAAAAAATCTCTTAAGTCTCCAGTTCCTTATCTACAAAACTGGGATAATAATACTCAATGAGAGTTCTTTTGAAGATTAAATGAGATAGCATACTTAAAGCAATTCTGGATTCCAGATATGAGTTAGATAGAAAGAAATATGTTTTATATTTTCTTGTGTCATTGATGCTGCTGTCTAGACTTAGAAGAAACAAATGTAACTGTGAGAGCCAAGTGATGATCTAACACATCTAATCAAAATTACAGATTCTTCTTTTTAAGGTGACTCAGCTTCATGTCTGCTGACCACAGTCTAAGGCAATGATTCTAAGCTTGAGCCTGTATAAGAAAGCATTGGGACCCTATCAAAAATCCAAGGTTCTGATACAACAGTTCTGAAGTGGGTCCTAAGAACTGAACGATTTTAGCAGGTGACCTGGTAATTCTGGTAGTTGTGGTCAGCAGACAGCATTTTAAAAACATTGCTCTTAAAAAAAAATGTCTAGGACAAATTAGCTATTACTAACACATAAAATTATCTGGGTACTTATAATATTGAAAAATCATATCATAAAGGTGGGAAGATAGAAACAAAGAGACAGACATAGAAAGAAAATCACAGAATATCAGGTTGTAAGGGATTTTTCCATCCAATAAAAATTTCCATCATCCCTGACAGATGGTCATTTTAAATACCTTCAGTGGTGGGGAATTGCTGTCTTCAGGCAGCACGTGCTATTTGGGGTTATAAATTGATTTTTTTTAAAGGGCCAATCATAAGTTATTGGAAGAAATGGGATACTATTCAGAATGAATTGTACATGGAAACCTCTCTAGACTTGCTTGAATTAGATAAGCCATCAACTTTGAATTCAAAGCTAATTTGACTGGAAGGCTATTTAAACACCCAAATGTTGGTTCTGCTACATGATTCCACTAAAAAGACCATACTTTTTTGGGCTGCTATAAAAATAAACCTTTTAATATGTCTCTCATTCACATTTCTATGGTGCAACATTTCAACCACACCTCTGGCAATACTTTCCTCTCTATATTTATGCAGTCGGTGACAAATAAACAATAAAAATACATATATAGCTAAAATATTTTGCAGTGCTCATGAACATTTTACTTGTCCAAATCATAGCATCCTCAATAAACATAAGGTATCCTACAAAGCCATTTTATCCTGCTACTCTATTAAAACAGTGCCTACATTTCATTTTTATCATATAGTTATACCTCCAAATGAGGAAAATATTTATTAAATCACTTATTTGTTTACTTGTTTTAGAAGAACTCACAAGCCTAGCAGTTTCAGATGACCAGCACCTGTGATTGATGCTTGGACATTTCCATTTCCATTTATGTAAGTTATCAAGGTCTCCTGTAGTCTCTACCAGTACAAATCCACTTCCATTTTATTGGTACAAAATTGGAAAGTGTGTGGAAAAGCTACCCACTTAACTATGATCTTGGGCTATTTTAACTTAACCTGCCAAAATAGCGTATGAAATAAGTTTTATAGAGTTGTTTGGGATTTAGAGTAGATTCAAAACTCTCATACGCTGCTGCCTTTCACATAGCTCCCAATGCTTCTTTTTGGTGCTGGATTCTAGTTAAGAATCAGAGTAGCCATCATTTCCTCTTCTCCACCAAACCACCACTAGGACATCAACGTCAAATCTACACCTTGAGCAATATCTGTTTACATGAAATCACTGGGCCCAAAGGAAACTTTGTTGAAGTATTAAATGAAGAAGGTTCCTATGACTAATTTAGCAAACTTTACTGTCTACCATTTATTTTCCTTGGATACTAAAGAGCATCCAATGATAAGTCTTTCTCTCTCCAAAGGTATGTTTGTGTTCAAGCTTGGGAAAGAGAAAAGCAGCCACTGACATACAGGAGCTTGCCTGGTACTATCAGGGGGCCTTAGTGTTCTTCTGTTGAACAGAAACAACTTCACAAACCATCAACATCAGACAAGGTCACTCAGTGACTGTGATGGAGCAAAACAGAAACAAAAACCACTCCCTTATCATGTCTGAACACAGACAAAACAAGGACAACGTCCAAACCACAAAATACCAAGCATCCCCCTCTCTTGCTAAATAAGAGATTGCTTTTTTTTTTTAACCAACTACAGCTTTAGGAACATCTAGCTTGTACTCCTACACACAAGATTCAATAGGCTACTCAATCATAGAATTGTTCCTGCTTTCTAAGAGTACCCCATCCAGAATGAACCCCCATTTTCTTGGACTCTCTTCCAAATTACTCAAAGTCCATATCCTATGAGTTCTTTCTGGCACCATCTTAGAAGTCTCATGGTTCTCCACGATATGCATCTTCCCTCACTGTAATGAGTCATAAACATAACATGTTCAACCACAAGTGTATTCCTGGTGGCTTCTGAGTGGAGAGCATTACAAGCTCATTTACTAAAGTCAAAATAGACATTCTTAAGAAAAGCTGAAAGATTTTCTATCCTCAACACACGCAGTTAAATTCTGATATAAACTCCTCCTTGAGCTTATTTTCTCACATTATAGGTCTTGTGGCAAGGGACCCTTTAGTTCTCTCCCTAAGAACTAATCTTGTAAGGTATAGAATAAACAAGGAGATTATGGCCCACCTGTTATGCATTTACTAGAGGAGAGGCATGTTGTCAAGGAATATGATTCAGCATGACATATTTACACCCAGGCCACAGTGAGTCTGGTGGTCCATAATCTTGGATGTTTATATAGAATCCTACAGCAGATTCAATGTGAACCTCTAGTAGAAAAATGGGCGACTGCATTGAAGTCATGTGGTATGGACTGCGCTCCAATTTTTGCTTTTCTCAGATTTTGTACCTATTAGGAATGTTTATCTCTTTGTTATTATGTACTCATCAAGACATATTTCATGGTCTAGTATTTAAACATGAAAATTTAGGTTGCCTGCTGTGCAGAATAATATGAAGTAATTTTTATAAAGACTTAGAGTACATTTATGTAAATCTCTATAATTTGTATGAGATTAAAAAGTTTCCAATTATATTATACAACTTTGGACATTTTGAAAAATGATCACTAGCTCTTGCTAAATACTATTATTATATTCTGTCATTCCTGCCTCTCTAAAAAGTATAAACAAATCTTTCTCCTAAAAGGCTTATTTCAATAAACAACTTCAATTTAGGAGAACAGTAATAATACTTAAAATTTATTGCCATTGACTATATAGTAAATATTGTTCAAAGAATTTCATGCACATTATTTCTAATCGTTACAAAATATCAAAGGTTTATATAATTATTCTTATTTTACAGATGAGTAACAATGAGAGGAAGTAAATGATATGCACCAAACACACAATATTAAAGGGTAGAACTGAGATTCAAGCCCATTTATCTGACTTGACAAACTGAGAGATGGCTGTGTGTGTGTGTGTGTGTGTGTGTGTGTGTGTGTGCATGCTTTCCCTACTCTATCATGTAATTAGTATTTCTTCCAGAACAATTCTTTTTTAGGTGAAATTACTTTTAACACTCAATATCTATGGTGGTTTAACACCTTGTTTAACATATGTCTCTGTATGCACAAACACACACACCACACACACACACACATTTAAAACTTGCCATTAATTTCATTCTGGCTGCGAGTCTGGAAAATGACTTAATCTTAAAATAAATTTGTCTGAGAAAATGGAGCTTAAAAATATTATAGTTGTTATCTAGGGTGATTGTGTTGTCTCTACCCCCTTAATACTTTAAAATGGCTTTGGTCATGGGAATTTAGTATCATCATTCAGAGTTTAAAATCTCCTTGAGGTGCACTCTCTACCCTTTAACAGCCCTGAGAATATTGTTTCTAAAGCAGCACAGGGACCTCAGAGAGAAATTAAAGGATTTTGAAATGATAATGTGAACTAAGGAAAAAAAAATCCTTTTTCTTTTTCCCTCTCTCATGCTCTCTCTTTTCTTTCTCTTTTCTTCTTTTTTTTTTTTTAATGTTTATCAATTAGCTAACACTCTATAAAAATGTCTTCAAGAACTAGGGGATCCAAAATGCTTAGGTACAAAAGGGCATTCTACCAATGTTCCTGCTTGCCCTAAATTATCCTTTTGGTTTTTATCAAATTGCATCACTATTATTAAAAGACTGTCACATGCTTATTTTTATCAAATTACAGGATACCATACACATATTCTACTCTGTTGTTTACTGATACAATGATCTTTTGACTATCAGAGGTTTCCAATTATTTAGAGTTTTATAAAATCTAAGACATTTAGTATATTAGAAATCTACAATTTTGAAACATAATGCAACTTCACCAGCAAAAAAAAAATATTCATTTGTTCACGCTTATTATTTTTGTAATCTGCTCACTCAAAATCCAAAACCGTCTAACATTGGAAGCCATTTACATTAGAATTCACATTCAAATCGTTCAAACCATTCAAAATCCAAAGCCATCTAACATTGGAAGCCATTTACATATATTATCCCGCTCATTTTACTGCTCCAGGAAATAAATGAATTTTAGGAGAATTTATTTATAAAGCATCACTTGCAGAGGTGGGGCTCAGGGCAGCTCTGTGAGGCTGCAACAGTTTACCAGAAGGAGTCAGGCCATAAAGAAAGAAGTGCTGGCATTGGGTGGGGCTGAATAGTTTGCATCTTTTCCCACTGTTTCTCACTGGTATCATTTCCATGAAAATCAAGGGTGTGGGAATGTATGCCAGAGTAAGAAATCCTACAGACTGTCTTGTGTGCCCAACATCCCCCACCCTATAATATCTTTAGCTGTTTATCTTAATCATTGGAAGAGTTATCACACTAATGTCTGGGAAAACTGCAGAGAAGCTAAGCAAACCAAATAAATATCATGCTGGGGATTATATTTCTCCTGTCACAGCAGTCTTTTCTCCTTAGGAAGAATACACTTAGCATGAAACCAAAAGGCATTTGCTGTCTAGCTATCTCAAGATCATCACCGAGCAAATGCATTTGGCCAAAAATCTGCCTTTTGCTTCACAATCCACCTCTGAAACTCACTCACTCTAAAAATAAAATGACTCTTTCTGTACCCAGTTCACACCAGGAGCATCTATCAGTGGCCACAGTCCTCAATAATACACATACTGAACACACCTTATCTCTGTTCACTTCACCATGCTCCAGTCCCTGTATCCATTATGAGCTGTGCCTCCTTTACTATTCTCAAAAACCAGCAGTTTGCACCTGCCTCTTTAAAAAGCAAGGCTTGGCACTGCTATCGTCTACAGTTACTCATAATGCTCCACGGTTTCCATCGCCTCGCTGATATTACACACTCTCACACACGCACATATTTACATACAGACATTCGGAATTCCAGTGATTTACCTTCTTGGGTCTTTTTCTTCTCTGACTACTGCCGTTGAACTTCTCTCCACTGTCGCTTTTCTGAGCTGCATCTTCGTTCATCATTCTGAACAGTTTGGGAAGAAAATAGCTCTGCCATCAAACCCTGCCGCCTGTACAGACCACTAGTGAGTATGCACTTACTGGAGGCAGGCAGGGGGAGGAGGAGGAGGGGTGGGGAAGGGGCGCGCACTGGGAGGGTGAGGACGGTGACGTTGCCATGGCAGCAGCTGCCACAACTGTTTATCTGACTGCATTGTTAAATCTGATTCAACCAATTACCATCAGGAACCGGTTACAATGAAGAAAGCCTTGAAAAGAAGAATGCCAAGGACTCAAATGATTTGGGGACTCTGCTGCTTGGTTTCTGACACACCCTTGATACCATCAGCTCTCAACCCACGCACAAAACCTGCACTCAATTTTCTTCCTGCAGGTACTTCAACACAGAACAGACACAATGCATGATGAGAAAACCGTAACGCTCTTGAATGTGTCTCTGAACCTGAAGAGGTACATTTTAGCTGGTCAAGAGGCTACTTAGGAAAAAGGATTGGCTATGAACATCCGGAAGTGAATATAAGAAAGCTCCATTTTTTAAAAGATGGTATTTGCTTGGTTTAAAATGATAATCTTTTTTAAAACTCTGCTTAAGGATGACTTGTTGTAAAGCCTGGAGATCAGCTTCTTCGGGCACCAGGTAACACAGACCGCTACTTCCTTCAGTGCCTTCTCTATCTACTGCAAGCTTCTGACCGAACACCTGTAACCCTATATTGCACAACTGCAGTTACCCCACTCGCTTCTCTTGATAGGCTGAGGGCTTCTTTAGGCCAAGGATATTTGTGTGTGTGTGTGTGTGTGTGTGTGTGTGTGTGCATGCAATACAAGCATAGGAACTTAATGAAGTGAAAATATTTCATAACTGATCTTGAAATTTTTCTTAACCTCGTTATCTCTATTGACTAACGAATAAGACACAATTCCTGTTTTCAAGGAGCTTGTAATATAAAGTTCCAAAATTCTTCTTGATAAGAAAAAAAACAGGCCTTGTTTTTATAACAAGAAATGTAATTTCATTCATTAAATTAAGGTGGCCATATTTGTGTATTTAAACATACTAAATTGTCAATGCAACCAGAAACTGGAGCTCAATATATTTTGTACAAATATACATATGTGCATGCTAAGCACTTATCCTTATTCCTAGAAAACACACTTAAAGTACAATGCACAGATGGAATGAGAATTAAACCAGTGAGATAATGTAGATAAATGACCTTTGAAAACTGAAGGTGCCTATGTAAATGAGTAGCCATTGTTAATCTCATCATTATTATTACAAATCTAAACAGTTTTCAACTCAGAAAGGTCTACCTTAAAAATATTTCTTACATGAAAATGATTGTCACCATTTGAAACTCACCTTTCCATCAGACATAGCAACAAAAAATTCACCGTCTTTCTCCACTGCTGCTGAGATTGCCCTCTCTCTCTCTGCCTTCCCTCCCTAAGACCTTTGCCACATCCTCATCTAGAATCAACCCTATCTTGCTGCCCCACACTCCTCCACCCTCCTGTTTCAGAAGACTCCTCCCAGCCACACTGTGCTCTTATTAGTGCCTCAACACCTTGGATCTCACAGCCAGGCCAAAGAGGCAATGGGACTCTTTTTTGCTGAAACAAAACACTACAAGAACAATGAAAGCCTCCATAATTCCAACTCCCACCATAGGCAGAGCCCTCATCAAAATCCCCATGATCTCCCCCACTCCCCTCCACTATTCCCTCCCTCACCCCTCACTCATTCTCTTGCCTTGCCCCATTGGGTACCCCTTAACTGATCCTTTCTGGGAGCAGCCTCAGCTTGGACACTGGATTCATTTACTCAACAGATATTTATTGAATTTCACCATGTGCTAGAAACTAAGTACTAGAAATTTATAGCCCTAATCACTGCAGATAAAGTGGTGAACAAAACAGGCGACATTTTTGTAATCATAGTTCTTATATTCTAACAGAGGAATTAGGTGGCAAACAAAAACAATAGTGGAAAATGCTACAGGGGAATAAAGTAGAATAAAGAATGATGAAAGACAGATGCTATTTTGTACAAGGTGCCAAGGAATGCTCTCTAAAAATGTGAATGAAGTAAAGGACGAAGCCAAACAATTATCTGAAGGAAAGATATTCCAGGCAGAGAGAATAGCAGTCCCAAAGTCTGAGATGAGGACTTCTTGGCAAAACTATTGAGAAATTATGATACAACCAAAAAGGGAGAAGAAAGAAGAAGGAAGACCTTTGTAACAACTGGATCTAGCAGGAGAGATATGCTACTAGCATTCTCCATTCTCAATTGAGGTCAAAATGCATCTTTCAATCAATGAGCTTGGTAACCAATTTGTGATATAATCATTGTTTTATAGTATAAATATTATAGTTTTCTGTCAGCATTCAAGTATACGGAGCATGGTTCTAACTAAATCTCAAATTTTGGCCTCTGACTCTGACAACCTGCTATAACTCCCTAGATGCTTGGTGTTTGTCTTTGTTTGTGCTACTATAACAAAATACTTGATATTGGGTAATTCATAAATCATGGAAATGTATTTTTCACAGTTCTGAAGCAGGGAAGTTCCAAGATCAAGGTCCTGTGTCTGGTAAGGGTCCAGTCTCTCTTTCCAAAATGGTGCGATGAACACCTTCCTTATATAGCAGAAGGAAAGAAGGGCAAAAAAGAGGGCCTGGCTATTTCCCTCCAGTCCTTTTATAAGGCCCATTCATGAGGGCTTCACCCTCATGACTTAATTGCCTCCTAAAGCCCTCCCCAAAACACGATCACATTGGGATTAAGTTTCAACATTAATTTTGGAGGGGACATAAACATTCAAACCATAGCAGTGTTGTTCTGGAATATTATTTAAACTTTAATACAATGTGCTTTCTTTATAGCATGAAAGTATTGTACAAATACTATAGCAGCATAACATAGATATAAACATCTACATTAAACTTACAAAGTACAAATCCCAGCCAGTAGATAAATTAAACAAGTGTTGTAGTATTACATCAATTACAATAGCAGAGGGTTCCCTGAAGTATTAGCCACATAAAGAAAATGTGAACAAGATGTTATAAGTGTCCGTGCGGTCATCTTTCCTCTTCTAAAGGATGTCAATCAATTGCCCTGTGCCTGTCTGAGCACTCTTCATTTTCTCTCCTAATAGAATGGATTTTAGTGGGCATGTCCCTAAGTAGAGTCTAAATTCCTCAAGGACAGGAATAATGTCTCTCTTAGCATGCCACCTAAAGCCTAATGCAGTACATAAACTTTTTAGAAATCACCATACTGTTTTCCACAGAAGCTGTACTAGTTTACACTCCCACCAACAGTGTAGAAGTGTTCCCTTTTCGCCACATCCAAGGGGGGGACACCTCATCAATAAGGGTACCTGCATAATGAACATTTGTATACCTAATCCTGAATTGTACCCCACATCTTTAAAATAAAAAAAAAATAAAGGAAAAAAGAAAAAAAAGAAATTGATCAAGGGTCTAGAAATAATGCAATAAAAATACTTTTTTTTTTTGAGTCAGAGTCTCACTCTGTTGCCCAGGCTAGAATGCAGTGGCATGCTCAAGGCCACCACAGTCTCGACCTGCTGGGCTCAGGTGATCCTTCCATCTCAGCCTTCCAAGTAGCTGGAACTACAGGCATGCATCACCATGCGTGGCTAATTTTTTAATTTATTGTAGAGACGAGGTCTTGCCAAGTTTCCCAGGCTGGTCTCGATCCCCTGGGCTCAAGTAATCCTCTCACTTTGGCCTCCCAAATTGCTGGGATTACAGGCATGAGCCACCATGCCTGACAAAGAAATTTTTCAATATTTACCATGATAAATTTTCTATTTCTTAGATTTTCTTTCATTTTATGTACTTCCCGATATCTAGGAGTTATACGTAATTTTAAATAAGATTTTTAAAGATATTTGAGACATTGGAGTTGCTTCAGACAAGATAGCACTAATGATAATATCTTACATTTGCAAAGCGTTTTATAACTTATAAATCCCCCTTTGGTTCTAGAATGGAAGATCCATGAAAGCAAGTCTCTGTTCTTCTCATGGACCTATCCAAAGCACCTATAACAAAGTTGGCATATGACAACTCACTCAGTAAACACAAAATAACTTGATAAGATTCTCACAGCTGCACAAGGAGAAAGTGAATATCAATCAGAGGACAGGCAGGAAAACGGAAGTAAAATGTGGTTTGGGGCTGGGTGTGTTGGTTCATGTCAGTAATCCCAGAACTTTGGGAGGCTGGGTTTGGAGGATCACTGGAGCCCAGGGGTTCGAGACCAGCCTGGGCAACATAGCAAGACCTTGTCTCTACAAAATAATAAAGAAAATAATTAGCTGGAGGTGGTGGTGTGTTCCTGTAGTCCCATCTACTCAGGAGGCTGAGGTAAAAGGATCGCCTATACCCAGGAGATCAAGGCTGCAGTGAGCCATGGTCATGCCACTTTACTCCAGCATGGGTGATGGAGTGAGACAACCAATTCAAAAAAAAAAGTGCTTTTAGTGACTTGTCCAAGCTAATAAAATTAATAATATATAGAGCTGAAGTTCTTCTGGCTTGAAGGCCATTGTTCTTTTATTACAGCTTCAAAAATGAAAAGCAGATGCTTAATAAAGTATAGGATGGGCAAAGACTAAGATAGAAAAATGCCAAGAGCAGAACCTCAGATGACAACAGCTCAGGGAGAAAAATGAAGAAGTCTCTATTGGTTTTATGTTGAGCATATTTTACAGGCATGGAATTTTAGAGGTGATTTTTCTAATTATGTCTACCCTATTTTATCAAACCATTAGAGTATGAACTCTAATGCATACTACTTTGTTTTTAAATTGTAACATTATTTGAGTGGGGTAAAATTCCTTGAAGTATTAGCAATTATGTCTTAGAGACAGATTATCTTCCAAAAGTTTGAGAGTAAGAGCTGTCTAGTGTTACACACCCGTTTTTTACCTAACCAAGATTATCAAAGCTCAGTTCTCTAAAGCCCTCAAAATGTTTTCCCATTTACTATGGCAGAAAATCTTAGCAACTTGGCCAAGATTGGACAGGGGTTCCCGAAACCATTTTTCATTTCCTCTTGGGCACACAGCTAGACCACTCTTGTGGGTTGAACTGTGTCCCTCTAAAAGAGTCAAGTCCTAACCTCTGTGTGACCTTATTTGGAAATAGAAGTCCCAGCCTCTAGTACCTGTGAATGTGACCTTATTTGAAATAGAGTCTTTGCAGACATAACCATGTTAAGATGAGATCATTATGGATGAGGGTGGGCTAACCCAATGACTGGGTGTCCTTATAAGAAGAGAGAAAATTAGACATAGAGACACACAGAAAAAAAATAGCCATATGAAGACAGAGGTAGAAATTGGAGTGGCTGCAAGGCAAGGGATGCCAAAGATTGCCAGCAACCACTAGAAGCTAGGAAGAGGCAGAGGAGCATCCTCTCCAGAGCCTTCAGTGGGACCATGGCTTTAAGGACTCCTTGATTTTGCACTTCAAGACTTTATAACTGTGAGAGAATAAAGTTCTGTTATTTTAAGCCACCCAGTTTACAGTAATTTGTTATGGCAAAGTACTTAGGAAATTAGTACATGATTATATTTTCCATCCTTCTTTGCAGTTGGTTGCAGCCTTGAGACTTGTAGAATGGAATAGAAGTGTATGCCATTTTCAAACCTAGCTAATAAAAACCCTCCCCAAAGTAATTTTCTCTTTACTCGTCTGATGGCTGAATACAGAGGCAGCCATAACCTAAAAGATAGAAGAGCAAAGGCTGAAAATAGCCTGAGTCCCCGAATCACAGTGTGGAGTAGAGTTCCTCTTATTACCTTTTTTACTGCGCCCCATAGGACATGAATGTTTAGTCATTAAGATTATAGTGTTGTTTGCAAAAACCATAACCTATGGTAACTAACCATATCTACTCCTGTTTTTAAGGTACTATGTTTTTTCACTTTTGAATATGAATGGCATTCTAAGTGCATCAAAGTTCTTAGCCATTGGAAATGGATCTTATGTCTTGGATTAAAGGCACTAATCTGGTAAGAAAGGGAACCACAAAGAACTAGAGGGAGATAGAAGACATGAGGAAAGGATACTGCTTATTAGGGATGGGTAGGAAAAAAGGAATACCTTATAGGTCTGTGGAATCACAATGGAGTTTCAGAAAATATGTTTAGTGACAGAAGAGGCCAGTCCTAATCCCTGGTCCCAAGAATTCTATGACCACCAAACTGAGCACTTCTTCCATGAAGAACGGGGACTTGAGAAGCCATACTCAACAACATCCTCAGCTTGATGTTACCAATTGTCCTTTGGTAAAAGGTATGTCCTTTGTGCTTATTGCAGTGAATTTAAAGTAAAACAGAGGATGGTATGAGAAGAGGTTAGAGGTGCAGTAGACTGAAGAGAAGCGAGTTCAGTAGTCTTAAGGGCTTGGGATTTGAACCTAAAAGCCATGTGAAGCCATTTAATGGTTTAAGGAAATAAGTGAAATGATATAATTTGAGGGTTTCTTTTTTAAAACAATTTTTTAGAAATTCTTAAAACTTAAAAGAGTCTTACAAATTTTTAAAGATTCTTTTTTTTTGAGTTGGAGTCTCACTCGTGTCACCCAGGCTGGAGTGCAATGGACGCTCATGGCCTCCGCAGCCTCGACCTACTGGGCTTAGGCGATCCTTCCTCCTCAGCTTTCTAAGTAGCTGGAACTATAGACACACGCCACCATGGCTGGCTAGTCCTTTGTGACTTATTGTAGGGATGAGGTCTCACCAAGTCATCCAGGCTGGTCTCGAACCCCCGGGCTCAGGCAATCCTCTCGTCTCAGTCTCCCAAAGTGCTGGGATTACAGGCTAAAGATTCTTTATAGAGTTATTCAATGGGAGCTAAGCAGAGAATTGATGGAATGTATCTATGAGGCTCTAACCACAGTCTGAGAGAGAGATGATGGTGATGGAAATAGTCTACTACTATTTCCCATGGATGCAATAGTCTATTACCATTACAGGTGTTACATTCCCAAGTTCTTGGAGGAAGTGAGAAGCAAGAAGAGGACAGTCCTGGATTAAAGGCACTAGTCTGGTAAGAAAGGGAACCACAAGGAATTAGAGAGAGATCAGAAGAGATGAGGAGAGGAATATAGTTTATTAGGGGTAGGTAGGAAAAAGAAATACCTAATAGGTCTATGAGCTCACAATGGTGTTTCAGGAAACATGTTTGGTGCATCCTGCCTAAATAGCAAGGGGAAAGAGACCTCATCTTCATAAAAGTCTTATAGTGGTAAGAGCCCTCAAAGAAAAAAATTCGAAATCTATTTCATTTAACAAAGGAGGGAACAAGACTCAGAAAGATTAGGGAATGCTCCCAAAATACTACAACTAATTAGTATAGAGAAGACCAGGATCCAGGACTCATGCCACCTCACTGATTAGCCTTTATACCATGGCAATCTTCATGTGGATGAATTAAAAGGCCTGTGTCAAATCTTCTCTACTACTATTTGAAATTGAGGAGCCCCAGTTCTTGCTGAAGATGTAACAGATGAGAGAAAAATGAGCCCACTAAACAACCACTCCCTTCCAGTAAATGATTAGGGAAGAAAGACTTGTTTCTGATGTAAATACAAGGGTGTGTCCTGCCTGGATGGAGCCAGCTCCATAAAAGTTTCTTTCAGATGGATTTTAAAGTAGCAGCAGCAAATGGATAGGAACCTACTTGTTTTCACGTTATGCCTGTCTGACATATGGTTTACCAACAAGGTATTTGGTTGCAGAATTTACCTGTCCAATCTGAAAGGAGAACATTTGGAAACCATGACATACAATTTTAGCAACTCACTTCACCTGAGGTACTTAATTATTAAAATTAGCATAGTGATTAATTATGAGTCTCATTTTACATAAACATCAGCAACAATATTATAGATCAAATGTAGAATTTCACAGAAGAATAATGAAATGTGGGTGAGTTCACCGTGTGCATGTTCCTGGCTGGGTCAGTTTTTTAGGACGCACTATCATCTGCTTGTTCTACTATGCAGTCAGTCTCTAGTGATATTAGTTCTTGAAAATAGCTGTTATAATTGGGTTTCCCTGTAGATGCAAATGAATGACACATTGGGGCAGGTTGTGTCCTTGACAGACATATTTTCCCGGTGCAATTTAACTTTATTACTGTAAACATTTTCGATCTTAAACCAACTTAAAAATAAGTTATGGCAATTTTTTTTTCTTTTAACAATGAAGAAAAATTCTAGGTCCAATGATTAAAAACACAACATAGAAATAACACAAGCCGGGCTCGGTGGCTCAGCCTGTAATCCCGCGCCTTGGGAGGCTGAGGTGAGTGGATTGCCGGAGCCCGCGGGTTCGAGACCCGCCTGGGCAGGCGAAACCTCATCTCTACAATAAATCAAAAAATCAGCCGGGCATGGTAGTGCTTGTCTGTAATTCCGGCTACTTGGAAGGCTGAGGCAGAAGGATCGCCGGAGCCCAGCAGGTCGAGGCTGCGGTGGCCGAGAGCGGCCACTGCACCCCAGTCTGGGCGACGGAGTGAGACGCCAACTCAAAAAAAAAAAAAAAGAAATAACACAAACCCTCCACATTTAAGTTCAATATAAATGTAAATCATATTTTAAAAGATATGTTCCCATGGTAATAATGGAATTTATAAGAACACAAAGAATCACAACATTAGAAGGTAACTAGAGATCATTGTATGCAGTCCTACCTTTCAACAAGAAAATTGAAACCCCAGGATTATGTTGTCTACTAAAAGGTGCACATACAGTTAATGGCACTCGGAACTAAATCCCAAATTTCCACATTTCTAATCCAGTGTTAATATCTTCTAGTAGGGTGTCTTTCTATTAAAATGAACTCAGGAGCCCTCTCTCCTATCTAATACATAGGCCAGTAATTGCCAGATTCTTTGGCAAAGGGTAACATTGTGAAAAACTTTCAGAATGGGGAAAAAAATCGTATGAATCATTATCCATCAGGCAGAAATGTCTCAGATGTTTCAGGCATTGAAAGTAGACAGCTGAAAAAGATAAAACAATCTTGGGTTTGTTTGTTTTGCAAAATAACCCATGTTAAGATCAAGGATTACCATAATAGAGAATCACAATGGTAAAAGGCAAAAGAGAATTAATTTGAAGATAAGCTTGTTTTTCACAATATTACCCTTTGCCAAAGAATCTCAAGAATGATGGAAAAGCAATGATAGGAACATTAAATCTTCAAAGGGCCTTTAAACAAACATATAATAAAACTGATAATAGGTAGCAAAGGAAGTTACTTTGCTGTCTTACCACTCTTGCGAATGAATTTTTTTTTTTTTTTTTTTTTTGAGTTGGAGTCTAACTCTGTCACCCAGACTGGAGTGCAATGGCCACTCCCGGCCACCGCAGCCTCAACCTGCTGGGCTCCGGTGATCTTTCCGCCTCGGCCTTCCAAGTAGCTGGAACTACAGGCGTGCGCTACCACGTCTGGCTAATTTTTTGATTTTTTTATTGTAGAGATGAGGTCTCACCAACTTGCCCAGGCGGGTCTCGAACCCGCAGGCTCAGGCAATCCACTCACCTCAGCCTCCCAAAGCGCAGGATTACAGGCTGAGCCACTGAGCCCGGCTGTGGATGAATTATTAATGACTGACAGTTGTAATTCGTTCTATTTAGAAAAAAAGGTCAAAATGAAGAGTTTACATATTACCTATTCATGCTCTCTGACTTCTAACTACCATCTAATCAAGAATGGTGGGATTCAAATTTTCTCTTGCTGTTATAAAATACCTCATTAACTTATGGTCTTAAAACAGTAATTTTATTTTGCTCACAAATTTATGGGAGGACTCAGCTGGTTGATTCATTCTGATTCATGTGATGTCAGCTGGAGCAGCTAGGACTGGAGGATCTACTTCCAGGATGACATCCCTCCTCACATACCTGGTTCCTCAGTGCTTGTTGCTCTCTCTCTTTCATTCTTCAAGGCCTCTCTACATAGCCTGGGTTTCTCACAGTATGGTGATCTCAAGGTAGTTGCATTCTTTCACAACAACTGGCTTCCAAGTGGCAGGAAGTGGCAAGGGTCCAGCCACCTGGCAAATTAGAAGCTCTGCCATATTTTACTGGCCAAAACAATCATAGGGCCCATCCAGATTCAAGGGGGTGAAGAAATAGACCCCACCTCTTATTGAGGAAGGAAGTGTTGTAAAAGTCACATTGCAGAAGAGCATATGGGAAAAGTCATCTTGGAAAATGTACTCTGCCACAGATGGCTGGCAAGTAAAGTAGGCCAGAGGAGAGAAAGAAGGGCTGACTTCGCAAACTATTACAGGGGGTCTTTTCCCAAAGGAACAGACTTTGCTAGCTAGATTTGCAGCTCTGCATTCTTTTTCTTTGTACTAAAAAAGGAGGTTATCAATGTCAATTTTTGGAATGATTAACTACATATTACTGGGCCAAACTCTACTATTTCCTCTTAAAGCAAAATGTTTGTTGACCTTCAAAGATGAGTTTCCTGTACCATACTTTCTGAATGTGAGCTACATTCTAATAAATTCAGAGAAATTCTTTCATATTTAAAATGTGACTACTTTTGAACCTTCTTTCTTTACTCTCTTTGCCCCTCCTCCTTGGCCTCTTCCCCTTCTACATAACATCTATATGACCCTCTAACAGCTTTAAACTCTGCTATACAAAAAAAATTGTAATAAAAAAGCTTTAAAAGGAAACAAAAGTATATCATAGCTTAGAACTAATTTGAGCTAATGTCTAAAAGGAGACATATGTAGTGCAAGTATATTCCTTTGTTAGCTTCAGACCCTATACTGGGAAAATGATTTAACACAAACTAGAGTTGGAAGAAAATTTAATTATTAACTTGTTAACTACTCTGCTACTGTAGTCCAGAATTTAGTGTTTAGTGCTGACTTCTGTAAATATTGAATATTATTTGTTCTGGGTCTTAATAAAACCTGATATCCGATGAATTCTTTTATTCTCTTCTATTTGGGTTTTATCCATGTTTCTAGCTTAGAAGTAAAACTAGAACATACAATATTTATTTTAATTATTTGATCTGCTTAACTACCAAGAACAAATTGGGCCTTGGGCCTTCATGATGTGGTGATAATCAGACCTAGAAAGAAAGCATCTAAATTTAAGTTGAAAAAAATAATCCTTCTTAAGGAAGGTCATCAAGTCATACATGTAAAATTCAGAAACCAAAGCATGATCAATCCATTCAATTTGGTCACACTCTCTGAACAAATTACTACATAATATCTGCTTGCCATTTTATCCTGCATAAATAGCCCTAAAACAACTTTTGCAAGCCTGGCAATTTAAAAAATTTTAGAATATAACAACAACAATACATTTAATGCTATACAGATTGAAACTGAGGAGAACAACTGAGTTTATCAGTACTTCACAAAACTCATCAGTTGAATCCCAGAGTATTAATGCCACACTTGGATCTTAAGCTGTTCTATCTAAAAATGTAAGAATCTAAGTAAAAATTTAGTTATTACTAATGATATACAGCATTTCAAGTTTTATTTATGCCTAGCCAATTATCAGATTATTTCCTAGGCCCATAAACCTATTCACCTAAAACATGTAACAGTGAAGGATCTGAGATCTTATCCTACTTGTAAGCTAACAAATTAACCTGCTACAATTTCATAGATAGTGGCAGAAGATATGAGACTTCTAGGTCAGAGACAAAGAACTATATTTATGTACAGCACTGCAAGCAGCATTAGCATCAGCATATTTGTGTTAGTTTCCCTTGCTATCAATTCTCACAGAGATAACGTGTACACACCTTGATAGATGCTTGCATACACAGTGGGTTAGCTACCACAGAGGAACCCTGAGTTTAGGGAGCCTTAATCTTTTATAGTAGGAGTTAAGCATGTCTGTACTTTGCTTAAGAGGGAAACTTTGTCTTTTTTTTCTTGAACTCAGTGGTAATCTTTATCTTTATTTTACTAGATAGTAAGCACACCTAACTCTTGTTTCTCTGTCTTCCATGGCTGCTTGTTATACCAACATCCATTGTCTAGAACAATGACAGTGACTGCCTCTGTTTGCAAGATGTACAGAAATGCAAGAACTCCACAAAAAATTATCTCAACAGGTTTCAAAAAATATAGGTTATTCTGTAGTCATGGAGCTAAATGTCAAATTGTCTTTTGTGACAGTCTAAATGAGATTTCCTACAAAATCTCAAGGGTCGTGTGCACAAATCTATGTAGTAAGACACAATAGTTAGCTTAATTATAAATATTTGAAAGATTTCACACGTCATCCATAGTATTACTAGAATCACTATGGCATACAATCAGGAACAATGACTTGAAGGTCAGTACACATAGAGTTTTAGATCTGTGCTGTCAGTAACTGACAACAAGACTCATAAGAAATCATGTTATTTACTTGGGCCTTAGTTTCTATATTTCTTCAAATGTGTAATCGCTCTCTCATTTTTCTTCCAGATGATTTTCTACTTTTTTTTTTTTACATCTAAAAGTCCTTGAATCTATGAATCTATACTTCAAAGTGAAAAAAATGACTTAGAGAGTTGAATGAGCAGATTAAATGGCTAGTGATTCAATATCAGACAGAATGTAAAGTAGCTGTCTTTATCTTCAATTTCCTTTTCTTTTTCCACTAGAAAACATGGACAGTGGAAGACATATGAGACTACAGAACCTAATTTTTCTCAAGGCCAACAAATAAAATTGGAAAATAATGAAGGAAAAAAGAAATGCTGACAGTAATGATGCAAATTATTTAGATCTGAAAACAATGTTGGCAGTTGTACAAATTCTGTGGAGTTTGATCCGTCAGTTTGGACAGAAATTAAAAAGTCTACTGTTTTTGAACTCCTAGTCACTTTCCCCTTTTCTCTTTCCAGTTTCTAACATCCAGTAAACAAAACCTTTTGTTTCTACTTTGGAAACACATCCTATATATGCCTTTCATTTTCTACTGCTCCATCACTTTTTCTCTGCCTGAAATATTTTAATCAACAAAATTTGCTGTCTCCCTGTCTTTCTGTTTTCCCCTACAATCTTATCTACAGACAGTTGTATTTCTTCATAAAAATTTTAGTCTTCAGCATCCTGAGAATAAACTTCAAACATCTCCAACCATTGCTCAAATTTAACTGTACATTCCTGTTTTCAAGTGTTGTATTCAAAGTGATCTATAAAGGGAGAGAGATAAATCAAAATACAGTGTGATCAGATATGTAAGAAAAAGTTGCCAGAGTTTCTAGGAGGAGCATCAGATCCTGTTTCGCTGGGTCAGAAAAATTTCCAGGTTAAAACTATATATATACCTATTCTTACGTCATTTCTTCTCCCTAAAAATCTGCCTATCTCAAGCCCCAAACTGACCATGAAGCTTTTGCTAACAATAGCAAATTAACAAATTAAACTTTTCTTCTCTTTAGATCACTACATCACTTCTTGTCACACAAGCTAGTTCTAGTTAACTGCCTAACATGCATAAGTCTTTTCTTTCCCATTTGGTAAATCCGGAACATCCTCTCCGCACCCTACAGCCAGCATGCATTAAAAAAAAAGATACTGTCTGATAAATATCTTTTTATTCTAACTGAAAGTCATCGTTGGTATTTATGATTTCTTCCACAGGCTCATAGTATCTAGAATAGTACAAAAGCCTATTTTCTAAAATGGTAGCTATCAACCCAACTTTTAAAAAAGGATTGAGCTCCCACAGTTTGAATACTTTCGGTCCTAGAAATGTTACATATGACTTAATTAGTAGTCCACAAAAACCTTTGTTCCCCTCAAAATAGTTCTCAGTTGTATCTAAACTGTCATTTTAAACATTTCTTCCATATGAAAATGAATTTCATACACTAGTAGAAATACCGAAACACACTTCCCCATACTTCCTAGCCTAAGCCGGGAAGTGAGGAAAAGAGAAGGAAGATGTCATTAGGTGAAAAAGGATCAAGTAATTTATCCATTCTCTACATCTGCCCAGAAAGATCATCAATATTCCTTCAGCAAACGTTATTGTGCACCTGTTAAGTGCCTGCCTCTGTTCTCCATTCTAGAGCTACAAGAATAATGAAGACATGATTCCTGCCCTCAAGGACATGCACAAAAAGGTACTCTCTTCTCATTGAACACTCTGTGTTCCCACTTGCACTTCAATCTAGGAAGGTTAAAAACAACCCCAGGAGGTTCCTTTGTATTGGCCGTAGTCTTTTCTCACCAGTATTTTCTTTCCAGTAATTCTTGTGACAAAGCAGACAGTGTTTATTTCTTGATCAATTGAATAGATTTCAGATAAATCAAGATTACTCAGTTATTATTAGCTTAATTGAAAAACTCCATCTGGTTATAAGCTAAGCAAAAAATACAAACAAACAGCAGACTCCTCTTTTTGGCCAATCTAAGGAACAACTGTGACACAGTAAAAATTTATCTTGATTTCCTCTCTCGGTATAATCTTCATCCTCAAATTCATCCATCTCCATGGTTTTCCTATTCTAACATTTAACCAAGGTCTTCCCCTGGAGTCAGAGCTTCTTCTCCTTAACTTTTTAGGCAATTTCTAGCAAATTGCTCATTTCATTCTGTGAGCTAGCTTGGCATAGCAACACACTCACAGAAAAACGGAGCTAATAGGAAAAGAGATGGGTGCCCAGCACTAGATCTGTCCCCTAGGTCTGGAAACTTGGCTGGCAGTAGAGGTTCTGACAGGAAGCCAAGAAACTTGTTCAAAAGAAAGCTATCCCTGTAATTCAGGCAGCCAGCATCCAAGGTGTAAGAGTGAGACAACGTAGAAGAAAGAATCAAGGCAGGTGATTTCTGGAGGTTGTCGATATGGGGGTCCAGTGCTAGTAACAAACGGGCAGTTAGATTCTTCTTACACTGCTGTCTCAGAATCTATACTCCCAGAACAAATGGAAAATGTCCATTTGCTTTTTATCATAAAGTGCTGCACTCCTGAATGGAATTCTTTATCATGTTAAAGGGTAGTAATAAAGGTGACAACTTTCATCTGACCAAACTTGAAACTGAATATACAAACTCAAATCACTAGTGCAACTATTACAAGAAAAAGAGATCTCTTTTCTTCAAACACATAATTATGTATATGATAATAACACCAACTTAGCATTTGATGTATAAGTAAGGAGTTGTGTTTTTGCAATTAAACATAGCTTAATCCCTAGCTGGCACTAGAAAAAGGACTTATTTCTCTGTTTCTTAGATTCAATTCCTTCAAGAGCACTTTTTCCATATCCTGCCTTTACAGTCCTTGAGTTTTTGATCTGCTTTATTGGGGAGGTAGTTAGGACATAAGAATCCCATTCCTGAATTGACCACTAATTGGATTATAGCCATGGTGAAGTCACTTTACCTGAATTTCAGAGTCTTTATTTCTAAAATAAGGTTAAGCTGTAGTTAAGATTCATAAGGTTATAATCCGGGTGCATACTCAACCATTCTTACCCCCATATAATACAAGATTGGGCTGTTACCCTATGATACACTGATGGCTTCCTGGAGTCCCTTAGATCCCTATTTATCAAGTTCCTTAAGATCAGATAATAAGTAGTTTTCCAATTACAGGAAAGGGGCTTTAATTTTTCTTAAGTATAAGATAAATTAAATGGCCCAGTGTGGGCAAATAGAGTAGTACTTGTGATTCCATATAGGTGCACATATTCTTCCTGATACTAGAAGTTGTTTTATGATATAGTGAATGTCAACTGGGATCTTCTAAAACTCACTCCAAAATTTGGTTCCATTTGAAAAGTCTACGATTTCCTGGGTCTCATTTGAAAGCTGATGGCAGCAATTTTCCAAAAAGGTCTATCTATAAACATTTGAGTAAACATTCTAACTCAGCCTGGGAACATTATCCTATCAGAAGGAAAACACTGTAAGGTGGCTGTCTCTTCAGATAATATAAAACAAATAAAACTCATTTAATTGTAAAAAAGTTTTTTTTTTCTCTCTAAACTGATTCTTAAATCTTTCACTGGTACTATTAACTTTGAAAAAAAGAAGCCACCTTCTAGCAACATCTCATAGCAGTCATGTTACAGCCTTACTCATTGCTAAGCAGATTTGGGGACCATAAAAACATCCCTAGAGACTCATTTCCAGAGTCCCAACATCAACAATACCAGACTGGTTATTTTAAGGATCTATACTCTGAGCATGAAATCTCTTTGTAATAACAGTTCAAAGGGTCAAGGTAAGAGTAAAGAATAGCTGGGACTAGAAAAAAAGACTCAGAAACAAAGGCAGTATCCACTGTCTCATTCTTTATGTGTAACCAACCCATGCTCTTGACTCTCTACGCAGTTTGTGCCCAGGTCTGAGGCAAGGCCATCTAACAATAGGCTTCCCATATGTAGAAACCGATTCAAGAAATAATGTTTTTCTTCCTTCCAAAAAACACAGACAAGATTTAAGTTGCACATGTTTTTAAAGTACTATGTGTAGCCTTAGAGTAGTGCAGTAAATAGAAATGTTAATTAGAGCCAAAATAACACTGATTCATTTGTGATAGCATTAACATTCCTGCCATGAATTTTTGAGATGCTTTGTTTTGAGAAGCTCCTTATTTCTAAAGTGCTCTGTTGGGCTCACAGAGGAGTTAAGCTACAACTTGACCACACAGTAAGGACATCTAATTGTGATCACCGCAAAACACACTATGCTTAACTTAAGTGAACACAAATGTTTTGCTTCAGAAAAGAAAAAGAAGAAAAGCACACATCTGGTCTGTTGCAGTTTTTATATACTCTTGTCTTTGATATTAGAATTTTGCTGTTTTATTCGTCATGTGTTCTCCATTTACTACATAATGGGAGGAGGGGTGTTCAGATGGGATTTCCCAATTCCTCTTTAATGAGAGGCTTCTCCTAGCTACCCCCTGCTGAACCCTCCATTTACATCTGTCCATTCCTGATAACAAAAGAACAAAAGAACAAACCACTGGTCTACTTAAGGTTTCATCAGTGATAACACCAAGTCATCAAGTCCAACAAGAATACCCAAAAATAGAAATGAGTGGGAGGGAGTGAGATGAAATAATATCTTTATCTTTAATTATATTTCTATGATTGAGTAAACCTCATTTTAAGTGGCTCCTATCCCTTAGGAAGACGTTTAAAGTCAAATCATTCCAGCTTACTCATAAGCAAGAAATCGGCCCATCTGCCCATTAATCTGCAACAGTCCCCAAGGCATCATTGCTCCCGTTAAGTAAATTCAAGTCAAGATGAATGAATGGTTCAGAGAAAGACAAGTATCTTCAAAAACTGAAATAAAGAAAAATTTTGAGCTAAAGAATTACCATAAAATTAATTTTTTCTCATGGATCTCTGTGTCTCATAGGTAATTCTGCTGTATATGTTTATTTTAAATTAAAATTTACAGTATGTTTCAAAGAGTTTTGGGCAAACTTCAAATTACAGTCATAGAGCTAGCAGACAATTCAAGTGATCTTTTAAGTATTTTTCAAGCAAGTACGTATCTTAAAACTTAAGGAAAATGACCACATATTATCTTAGTCAAATTTTTAAACATAATAATTTCATCATTCTCTTTGTTTCTTCTAATATTTATCACCTTGACAGTCCACCAAAATGTCTTTTTGTTTTTATTAAACCCATTTTTCCTCCATCTCAATATAAAAAGGAAATGATCAACATTCCCCTCATTTTAAAAAATCCCTTTCTATACTTGCAAGTATCTACAAAAGTCATTTTTCAGCTCATATTTTTTTTAAGTTTTCTGGCTTAAATCATGCTAATCTCTTAAACCTGTATTCAGACATAGACATCTTGTTTCTTTCTTTTCTGTCATTTGGGCTACTTTTTAACACTCTTCAGTTTTACCTTTTAGTTCTTAAAGCATATTAGCCATTCACAAACAGAAATAATACAAACCACAGTCAGCATGATGCAGATTTGGCAGTGAATTACTAAGTCAAATTCAGCCTGCAACAGAATCTTTCCTGTTCTTTTCCTTCAATTTGTGTGCCAAATCTAATCCTGTGTTTACATTACAAAAGGCATCATACTTCTCCGTATAGAATTTTTATTCTCTGTTCTTAAAACCAATTTTATTTCAATCCTTTGAGGTCTTGCCTAATTTGTGAATTAAGTACAATTCTGGCAGACATATTCTAGATTCCTAATCAAGTGGCCCCAAACCCATTCCCATTGCTTGAAATCCCATAATTAGGCAATTGTGTTACGGAGAATTGTATTACGTAGGCTCTTGCTTCAAACACTGTCTTTGTTAAACAGTTCAGCCAGGCTAAAGATGACTACTTTGTTCAGGAGATACCAAACAAGACACATATAAGACATTCTCTGAATGGTTGAGCCCTCCCTGATACTGAATCCGATTTTTTTAAAAACAATATTATATAGTGTGCACTCCTTTCGGGTTTTGTTTTAGTTCTATAGATGAAATACATGCTTAATTTTCAATATTACCTTTCCATACCCTATTATTCTGGTTGTCTTTTGATGGCATTTATATTTCACATAGTATACTAGATAATATTTTTAATTTGCATTTTTATTTTAGGTAACAAATACAATTAACTTTTCATGTGGAAAACTATTTTAGTAACAGGTAAATAAAAGTAAACTATACCATACATTTCAATTTCAAATAAAACAATGAGAAAGCAGTGTAAAATTATGAACATGTCAATCAAATGACAAAGTATACGTGTATTATTATTTTTCTCACTTATAATTTAAGAGCAGGTCGACAGACATCTCCATAACTCTATCTCCTTAACCTACCAGGGCATTTGGAGAATGGACCTTTTGGCTGTGAAAATAAGTAAGTCATCCTGAGGCATGAAGGTACAAAGAAAAAGCACAGACAAGAATGAAGAGAGGTACGTAGGTCAGGCTCTATCTGTGGGTGTACATATAGTTCTGAGCAGGTCACTTCAACTTACTGGGTCTTGCTGGATCTCAGACCCATGGATCACCATGGTCTCTTAAGCCCTCAAGTCCATTTTTTTTTTTTGAGTTGGAGTCTCACTCTGTCACTCAGACTGGAGTGCAGTGGCTGCTCCCGGCCACTGCAGCCTCGACCTGCTGGGCTCCAACGATCCTTCCGCCTCAGCCTTCCAAGTAGCTGGAACTACAGGCGTGCGCTACCATGCCCGGCTAATTTTTGATTTATTGTAGAGATGAGATCTCACCAAGTTGCCCAGGTGGGTCTCGAACCCTCGGGCTCAGGCAATCCACTCACCTCAGCCTCCCAAAGCGCGGGATTACAGGCTGAGCCACCAAGCCCGGCAAGTCCATTTTTTTAAGGAAAACTTCAGCCACCTTCATTTACAGGTATCTTTTTTTTAAAAATCCAAATCCCTATATCATGAGTCCTTTCTTTAGAATAATTTTGCTTTCTTAAAATAATATTTTTCAAAGAATTTGAAAAATTCTCACATTTATTTTTATGCTAAAAGTGTCTGGAGTTTTCTCAGTTACTCTGAATACAGGTCTTTATTTTAATCTTCTAAATCCACCCCATTGTGTTGACACCAGATATTGCCAGGTCTTTAGAAGCTGATTTACGCTAACGGAACACATAGCAACATGTCATTCCAAGATTTATTTATTTTACTATATGTGATTGAGTTGACTGAGTATCTCAATCCCCTAACCGAGGACTCTGTGTATATTTGGTTCACATAAAGCAAAATATAATGGAAGTAGATGGTCTTTGATGCATATATCCTGTAACCTGAAAGTTGGCGAATCCTTATTTCTTCATCACAGAAACAACACACATTTTCCTTTGTCCCAAATAAAATGGATAGATACTCTATTTGCATATATTTTCATTTACTCTAGGTTTCTTATCCTAAAACCTGTTTCAAAGCAAACTTGTTATCTTAATAAGACAAAGTTGAATTCTGAATTAAGTCCCTAAACAAAAATTTCATAAAAGGACCCCTTATACTTGGATTCTTTCAAAATAAATTTCCATCCTTCATTCATACCTCCAATTTTAATTGGTTATCCCTCCTTTGTTCTACTGCATCCTTTGAATATGTCTCTATTCCAGTTCTTATATACTGTCCTGCAATTATATAATGCATCAGCTTCTTGACTATGTAGAAACATCATGAAACAGTCACTTCTGCATTTTATAACTTCCAGTGCCTGGCACAGTGCCTGACACAAAATAGGTGCTTTATATGTACGTTTTTCAGATGAAAGAAAGCTAGTAAATGTTCCCTCCATTTTTCTGACTTGCTGTGTCCTGACTGACTTCTGGACAGTCTCACCTGTTTTTCCCTCTGTTAGGAACCACCCATGTGTTTGGCTACCTTTTACACCTCCTCCAGGTCTTATCCCAAAGGTCTTTCTCTCTGAGAAGCTTCTCTCCCATTGGGTCACTTACTTGCTCACTCTGTGCTCTTACAGCATTTTGTATTCCCCTGTCATGGCCCTTGCCTCACTCTACTGCAATTGCTTAACTGGCTATTTTCCCTACTGCATATGAGCAAACGAGCAAATTTTTTACCATACCACTAAGACAGAATCCATAGTAGGTGCTAGATAAATGTTTGCTAGGTGGATGACCACCAGTCACCTATTTTAATAGCTCTGTCAGAGTACATGAGTATTTGAAATAAATAAATGAATAAGTCAGGGGGCATACACATTTTACACCATCATAGTTTTGCTATTTTTTACATCAACAAAACTATAACACCACATTACATAGCAACATGATAGTATATTGTAAACAAAAAAGTCAGTCACTTCATCCAAAGTCACCATTTCCAAATGAATCCACTAGCTTTCTTCCTTTATATGAGCTATAGTTCTGTGGGTTGTTGTTTTTTTTAAGAAAATTTCAGCAAAAAGATAGAAGATTCCTATTTCTATTTATTTTCTACATACCTCCCAATGAGGATTTATGTTTAATTTTCTGCAAGTAATAGGCTAACAGGAATTTAACAGTGTGTCAATGTGGAAGTGTGACAACATACAATAGGGATCAAAGGACACCTGGAGACATGAACTCTTCCTTAGCTCTTGGCAACCTGATATAACACTGGAGTCTCTGGGGCAGGAGCACATGGTTCGGCTCTGGTAACGGCAGCCCCAAGAAGAAGGTAGGCACTGAGTTCAGTAGAGAGGCTGCTGTAAACAGGCAGAGATCAGGTTCTGCATAAACAGCAAAAATAAAAAGCACAAAATACTCCTGGCTCAGACCGGCCCCACAGTGATATTACCTGAAGTTTAACCCACCTCTAAGGATTCTAGGGATCTGTGGACACTGTTACAAACTAGAGCGACTTTCAGACATAGCAGAGACCTGTGAGTTAGTGATGGTACTGAACTTCTTAATATTGCAAATAATAAAAGTCATGATTTTATTAATTATCACACTCAGAAACTACAGATAAATTTTATGTTCCCGCTATTAATGCCAAAGAGAGGTTTACATATGTCACCAGATATGCAAGTCAAAACGAGAGAGCCAAGGTACCAGTGACAATGAAGAGGATGCATCACCATCCAATTTCAAGCAAGCACAGGTGCTCCCCATAACTGACACGCTGTCTTCACTGAAACAAATGGGCTCCTCCCCTCTCACCCTAGCCCTTTATTCATTGTCTTCAAATGCTTGGAAAAGGGGCATACCTTGGGCACTCCCCATTTCTCACCTCTAACTCCCTTACTCTTCCCCAGGCTGGCATCCATTCCAACTTGTAAAGGGCCACCCTCCCAAGGTTTCCAATAACCTCCTCTCAGCTAAACCAAATTGCTTCTTCCCTATCCTAATCATTTTATTTCTTTCCTCCAAAAAGCCTGTCAGCAGAGTCTGCCATCATGAATAACTTCCTTCTCTTTGATTCCTCATCGTCCTGCACTTCAAGACATGGTCAAGTCCTCTCCCGCTATTTCTATCAATTTTCTTTGCAAGCTATTAAATCTTTTTCAAGTAGATTTGATACGTTCCATAGTTACTTGGACCTACTTATATATAACTGTTCTTGGAATTACCAGTGCTCTCTGTCCACCGAAGATATCTTTGTAAGTCAAATTTTCTTACAAAAAATTCAATCTAGTGGAAGTTTTGACATGATAAAAGTTTCTCTTCCACAGTACAATGCTTTGTTGATATAGTAAAAGAAAAAAGAATACACAGTTCCTACTATCAAGGAACTCAAAATCATAGTTCTCTGGCACAGCAAGGGATCTCAGAGGTAATCTAGTCTTCAGGACATAAATCACGACAGTCCTTGGGCTGGATGTAGGATGGAGATGGCCTCACTATGTAGCCTCATTGTGCTTAGTTCAGCCCACACAGTGTTGATTTTGGTTTTCTTAGAATTGACATTAAGGTTTGGGCATGGTGGCTCACACCTGTAATCCCATCACTTTGAGAGGCCAATGGGGGAGGATTGTTTGAGCCCAGGAGTTTGAGACCAGCCTGGGCAACATTACGAGACCTGGTCTCAAACTCAAATTATCTGAGCATGTTGGTGTGCACCTGTAGTCCCAGCTACTCTGGAGGCTGAGACGGAAGGATCGCCTGAGCCCAGTAGGTCGAAATGTCAGTGAGCCATGATCGTGCGGTGCACTCCATGCAGCCTGGGTGACAGAATGAGACTGACTGAAAAAAAAAAAAAAGTTTTTAAAAAAAGAATTGACATTAAAAGTCATGATATCGTTTCTGGAAATTTTTTTTCATTTTTATTGTGTCATAAAAACACATTAAATTTACCCTTCCAACAATCTCAAGTGAACAGGAAAATACTGTCCACTACATGCACATTGCTGCTCAACAGATCCCCAGAATGCCCCATCCTACTTTTAGACCCACTCAACAACTCCTCACCTCCCCCTGACCCTGGCAACCACCATTCCACTTCCTATGAGTTCAACTACTTTAGAAGCCTCATGGTATGTGTTTGTCCCTTTACGCCTGACTTATTTTACTCAGCATAATGCCCTCCAGGTTTATCCATGTTGCAGCATGTGACAAGGTTCCCTTCTATTTTTAATGCTGAACAGTATTCCACTGTGGGTATGTACAACAATCTCTTTATCCACTCATCTGCCGATGCACATTTAAGTCGCTTCCATTTCTTGACTATTGGGAATGATGCTGCTGTAAGCACTGACGTGCAAATACCCCTTCAAGATGCTATTTTCAATTTGTTTGGATACTGCTATATAAAAGTCAAGATATTTTATATCAAAATTGTGATTTCTTACTCCTGAGAATTTAGATCTGGCAACACTGTTCACATTCCTACATGGCAACAATAGGTGGAGCTAAGTTGCAGTAGTGGTTCTTTTAAAATAAATTATTTTATTTTATTTTTATTTTTATTTTTTGAGTTGGAGTCTCACTCTGTCGCCCAGACTGGAGTGCAGTGGCCGCTCCCGGCCACCGCAGCCTCGACCTGCTGGGCTCCGGCGATCCTTCCGCCTCAGCCTCCCGAGTAGCCGGAACTACAGGCGCGCGCTACCACGCCCGGCTGATTTTTGGATTTATTGTAGAGATGAGGTCTCGCTTGCCCAGGCGGGTCTCGAACCCGCGGGCTCAGGCAATCCACTCACCTCAGCCTCCCAAAGGCGCGGGATTACAGGCTGAGCCACCGAGCCCGGCTTACATTTTATTTTTTAAAAACTGCTTTATCTCCCCAAATTAGTGAGAAAAAATATTGTTTTACATTTTTTCAAATCTATTTTAGTGGATGACAATAAAAGATAGCACAATTCTCA